>LOJH01067785.1:0-10182 GCA_001685095.1 Ellobius talpinus
AAACACTGCTTTTTTCATATAGACTGTAATTAAAAGGGGAGAACAGTTTGAGCACATTCCTCCCAAGTGTCAGATGCTTGCACCCAGAGTAGATAAGCTATCCATATCTCACAAGAATACTGGAACAGTTAATTCAACACATAAAAGGCCTACATTACTTGAAATATACAATCAATATTCAGAAGTGAATATCTTTTTGAAAGAAAGAAAAAATACTTCAAAATTATATTTGCTTTTGTTTCTTTAGGTTTTACTGGAGCTTAGGCCTCGTGAGAAAAGACCACTTTCTCTATCCATGCCATGTTCTAGGTCTCAGCACAGTACTTGGAGTATAGTACTAACTTTTGTTTTAAATGAATTAAGGAATAAACTTTTATTGCCTTATTGCTGTCTATCTCTTTTTCCCCACATCTTACTAGACACTGGCCCTACATGTCCCATAGTCATTATATTTCTCCACTTTATCCTCCAACAAAATGTTCTTTTTTCTATTTTCTCTAGTAGTCATTGGGATTATCCCTCCTGTAACCTGAGTCTTGACATAAAACTGAAACCAATCAGCAGCTCCTATCAGAGTTAAGTGCACAGTATCATCTCAGACCAGCTCCCTCTTCCCTTTCAACTACTACACTTCCTTGTCTCCATCACATCACGAAATCCTGGGATGACTGTAAAACCAGGGTCAGTTCCTTCTATTGTAGATCATTACCTGCTCTACCACCCCTGTTTTCTAGCTAGTAATAAAAACTCCCTTCTACCATTCAATACTTTGCTAGCTCATGACTGTTCCTTGTATTTCAGTACCGTTTGCTTAAGAATCAAAGTTTCTAAGTCTTACCTCCATTCACTGATCTCACACAAATTTATTCAATTTGAGTTTTTAAGAATCATCTTCAAACATATGATGGTCCTTTTTGCATCTGAACTTCTGTACATATCATCCCCATGTCTGAAATACATCTCCTTGACTCAATGCCTGGCCAACTGCAATTCATTTTCCATTATTCAGATCAAATATGATCTGCCCTCTTAAACATGTACTGCTTTCATTCAGAAGGATTAAACTTATATTTCACCCTTCCAGTATGGTATTCATTTTTCAAACTGTTCTAAGTTTAAGTACTAAAATAAACACTAAGCACTTGTGAGGAGTGTAATTTTATTATACCTGGTTTTACTGAATTCATACTCTGAGAGGAGGACTTTAACATGGAAATTACTTTGTCATATCCTTATATGTAAAACACCTGATCTTCCCAGGATTTTAGAAAATTTCCATAATTCATGTAGATGTACTACTCAGACCAAAAGCTTATTGTCAGCATGAAAGAAAGAAATTTTGACAATTTTTCTTTGGGTCTAGACAGTTATAGTAGTTTAGGAGCTAGAGTTATATTAAAGTTTGACAAGGCCAAGTAATTTTGCTCTCAGGTCACTTCTGTGGAAAAATATCTTTATGAAATAGGCAAATGACAAAGATTTTAGTCCTTATAAATACTACAGACCTGAGAGCAAAATTACTTGGCCTTGTCAAACTTCAATATACCCCTAACTCCTAAACTACTACAATCCTCACAAGTGCTTAGTGTTTATTTGCTTACTTTTTTGTGTATTCTCATATTACTCAAATACTATTGAGAACATTAGACATAGTATATGTAAATGGTTGCTAAGAAACATTCGTAAGCTAACACATTTATTTTAGTCTCAAATTTATGTATCAGTAGGTCAAGATGTAACACCTGAAGTGTGGTTTTAGTTCTTGACCTTCATAAATATTCAACAATAAATAGCTATATGTCTATATAATAAAATAAAATCTAGACATAAAATTAAAGTGTATATTTTATAAAGTATACATGCATTTTATATGTATAAATAATGTCTACATTTAAAGTATAATTTTGAATTTCCCTTTTAACATTATAGATAATTTAAATTTGATATTTTAGAAAGGAAATTGCTCAGGCAATTTCAAAGAAATATAATTTTTTCAAGCTTTCTTTTAAATTCAGACTTAAAAAGACATACTGGATAACATGTAAATTGGAAAAAATTACATTGCTGTTTCTAAATCTTTAGATCATTGATACCAGCAAAATAAGTTCTGTGGATTTTTTTATTCATTCATTTAGTGATTTTGATGAAATAAGAAAGAATAAATTATTAAAGAGTAATGTTATATTTTTCTACAAAATATGATATTTTAATTATTATCTATATGAGACTACTGGATCACTAATAGAACATATGAATATAAGGAGCAATAACTAATATGATCACTTTTACTATTCTGCTGAATCAATTAGACAGTCTCATAGTTGTATATATATATATATATATTAACATGTCCTCATTGTAAATGCAGATTTGTTAAGATAGGAGAACTTGTTTCATTCAATATTTTATGAGTTTGATTACTTTAGCTCTTTAGATGTATTCTATATAGCTCTCAATTTATGGTCATGTTAGGTCCACAATTGGAAGAACTTATTTTCTTATTCATAATAGTACTGTTCTCTTATAATTTTGTTAACTGACTCTACAACTGGAATTGTTGAAAATATATTTCTTAAGCTCCATTATCAGTGAACAGTAAAGTACATGGAAAATATATTTTGAATGATAAGGTCCCCCAAAGGCTCATATATTTGAATACCTGGTCCCCAATTGGTAGAACTGTTTGTGAAGTGTTAGAAGCTATGGAGGAGGTTGGTCATGGGCTTTGAAGTTTGTAGTAGGAGGGGTTGCTTGTGGGTCCCTGGCTGCTCAGAGCCCCGAAATAACCACTCAGAAATTGGATTGTTAAATTATTGCTGTCCCCATTAGTTGTATCTTCTTATTTGCTAACTCTTATATCTTAATTTAACCCATTTCTATGAATCAGTGCATCACCACGAGGTTGTGGCCTACCAGCAAAGTTTCTGCATATCTGTCTCTGGCGGCAGCTCCATGGCTTCTCTGATTCCACCTCCTTTCTCCCAGCATTCAGCTTAGTTTTCCCCACCTAGCTTTGTTCCCCTATAGCTCTGCTATAAGTCCAAAACAGTTCCTTTATTAAACAAAGATATTCATAGCATACATATGGGAATCCCACATCATTATCAAAAAGCCAGCCATATCTAAGTTGCATTTTCTTACATCACATGTAAATAAATAGAGGTACTTCAACATATCTTTCAAAAAAATCAAAAGAAGAAAGCATGTTACCTCATACAGCAAAACTGTAAAAAGGTAAATAAATATAAGTATATATTTATAAAAAGCTTGCCTTAAAGTAATTTTATAAAGCATACAATTCAAAAGTGTATAATTGAGTCTGCTTATGTTATATGGAAGATGAAAATGGAATTCAATTCCTGTCATGTGTCTGGAGACATTATGTTGTTCTTTAAAGTAAAACTTTTCTATTAAATACAATTCTAAAAGTTCAATCACTATTCTTTATTCCTGGTAATGCATGATTGAAATGATTAAACAGGTTGTGCTCAAGCCAAGAGGTTCAATATCATCTCTTGGCCCTGGTTACATTTCACATGAAAAGAAAGGGAGGCAGGACTTTTAGAAGTTTCCAGCATAGAAATATCACTTTTCACAAAGAGCTATGCATCATGATTCTGAAAATTCATGTGTATAACTTAAGCCTAGAGTCAGACTACTCAGGCAGCATCCCTTGTACTCTGTTCTAAAAACTGAGGTCAATGGATCTCAGAACCGGATCTTGTAGCCATCACTTACTTTACTCAACAATGATGGTCTAAGAGTACTATCCAGGTTAACACCATTTTACGTTGGTCTCTCTACAACCATGGAAATGAGTTTCAAATATCTAAGAGAACAGTTTCTTTTAAAATATACAGACAGTACTTTGGTATTTTGGTGCATTCCTAAAATCCTCACATTTAGAAAAGGGATGCAGGAAGACAATTGAGAGAAGAAATGAGACATACTTGAGATATACATGTGCATGCATGTATACATATATCAAACCCTTAATGGATTGATATATTTTTGTTTTCTAAAATTAAAATAAAATTACACTATTTCCTTTTTCCCTTTCCACTCATGATACCTCAACAATATGAGTGCCTCATTAAGACCTGAACAAGGACAATAACAGTAAATACACTGAAAGGGGAAATTGTAGGGAGCCCCACCCCTAGACTAATAACTATTAACAACTAATGACCTCTGAGAGAAGGAGAATTAATCTTCCCCAAGGATGAGCCTTTTAAGCAGTGAGGTCTGAAATAATATACATTGAGAACTTTAAATCATTAACTATGGATATTAATAACACTGTTTAGGCAATTCTACCTCCAACATATATGGGAGTAATTTTCAAGATACATACTTAAATATAATGTAGCTCCCAGTTCTATTTTAATTGTGTTTCATGTACAACAAGTGAACTGCCTCAGCACATAAAAATACACACAACACATTAATAATTCCATTTAACTTAAAATATACCCCAATTTTAAAGAGGGAGTTGTTAATATGTTGTAAGTCTGTAATTACCTTGGTAGAATGTTCCGACTTTAAATAGATAATTCATAATGATAACTTAGAGAAACAAATCTCTGTTTGACGTCTAATAAGTGCTGAGAGTTCTTTTCACTGTTACCAATGTGTGATTCAAGAACAACTTAAAACCCTATTATTTTTTCTGACATCTACTCTGCATCAGGCTCTTAATTTTCAGTTAGAAACAAATTAGGTCCTCAAAAACAGGAGTACCAATGAAATCACCTCATTAGTAAGGATACTATTTTATTAAAGACACAACAGAAACAATTCTGACATGCATGAGCATTTCACTGCCAAATATGGGTTATTTCTATAAATTAATGTTTATAAAACTCTTTTCTAGTACATCATGGTTGTAAAATACTATATGGTATATTCTCTCCAATATGCTTCTGAATTCCTGAATTGTGAACTCAATGTTTCCAAAACTTCTATTAGGAAATATGCTTAGCAAGGTTCTCCCCTTGTGCCTTTCTCTAACTAAGGAATGGGTCTTATTGGAACTGTCCTCCATCACAGACAATGGAGGAGTTCACAAGGCCCTACCTGCCTCCCAGAGGAACTACAGACAGACAAAGGCTGCAGGAAGTGAAATTCACATTACTCTGAGGCATATCTACTGGTACATTGACCCTGTTCAAGTAAATAATTAACCCTAACTAACTGCAGTGTTTCACAAAAGAAAAAAATTATATGAAAACATGAGGGGAGATTTGGGCTTGAAAAAAAGGAATTTGGTGGGGAGAAAAAGAAAATGGGAGAGAAAAATAGAGGCATTTTGAACAAAAAACATTGCATATGTTTATATCTGTGTATTTATATGAATATGTAAAATTATAAAGAATAAATACATTTTTAAATCTCTCCTAAGCACAAACCACACCTCTGCTTCATCTTCCTGTTCTTTTTTTTTATAATTTCAATGTGTAGGAAATCCTAGATCTATGTCTTCAGTCCTTCTACATCACCTTTAGCTTATCACCAGGTTGATGGAATGTGCCTCCTCTGAGGTTCTCTATGACTTACAGGAAAAAATTAGAATCCTTGTTCAAAGCTTTCCAGATGACACAAGCTGGACTCTTACTGCATGCTGATTGCTTACCAACAAATGCTCTGTCTAATCTCTCTTCCCAAAACTTCAAACACAAACTCAAAAGTACACTTACTTAAAGGCAAACAATTTTCCTGTTAATTCTTTTCTAACTGAAGATTGAACAAACAAGCATTGTGAATGTGAGATCTGTATCTATTAGTAAGTTATAGCATTATCTAAAAATAAAATGTAAAAATGGCCTAGTTTGTTTCTGTTGATATAGCTAATCAGTCACAGGGAATGTCAGTTAAAGAGTTTGCATATGATCAATCAGCAAGATATCAACAAATAAACATTTTTTCACTAAGTTTATACTATGTTGATGATCACAAAACACTGTTAATGATAAAAAGATGCAAGAGGATACTTTCACCACCCAATGAAAAGTTTCTGTCTGTTCCTTTTGCTCCAAATTAAGTAACTTCACAGAGAATAAATCTGTTTAAATTATAACAGAAATATTTTGACAATGGAGAAGAGCTAGGCTAGAAAAATACGTTCATTAACATGGCATATCTGTTAAGCATGAAGTCACACCCAGTCCTCATGAATAATAATATTACAAAGATAAATTATACAGAATATCTTAGCACTGCCTGGTAGCAGTTTCTCTAAGGACTATGGTCTTACTGGCCAGACAAAAATAATCACTGATGTGGGATTTCCCTCTTTATACTGTTAATATGTTTTATGCCATTGGTTAATAAAGAATCTGCTTTCGGCCAATGGCTTAGCAGAATTTATCCAGGCTGGAAAAGATATATAGAGAGAGTAGGCAGTATCAGTGATTAACCTTGTAGCCACCACAGGAGACAGATGCTGGATGCTGGACAGAACCTTACCAATAGGCCAGAACCATGTGGCAATAATACATTAATAGAAATGGGTTAATTTAAGATATAAGAGAGAGCCAATAAGAAACATGAGCTAATAGGCCAAACAGTATTGTAATATACAGTTTCTGTGTGATTATTTGAGTTTGGGCAGCTGGGAAATGAACAAGCAGCCTCTGTCTAAAAATAACCAAAAGTTTTTCTAAGTTATTGTAAAGGAAAAACAATAAAGACAAGCATGCAAATAACTAAGACAGGAAACACACAGACACTCAAAGCATCCAACCTACTCTTCCTCTTCAAGTCACAGGTAAAGATAAAAGTTATTTCTGTCCTTGGAAGCACACAAGTATGGAAAGTCCCCAGCAAAACAAAAGTAAAACAGTTAAGGAGAGAGAAGTGGGTAAGAAATAAGTTGATTTTTTTGTGGAAGAAAACAGAAAAACACATTTCATATGGGAAGACTGACTTCCACATCATTCAATGACACTCCCAGAGAAAATATTCCTCCAAATATCAATAAGCTAATAGGAAAATAAAATCAAAGAATGGGGAAATTGAAGTTGTAAATTGAAGTCCCTAAATCAAATGTCCTTTAGCAGAAGCTAGTAATACAAACCCATGAACTGGCTGTTGTAAAGGAACAGAAAGTAGGATTGTCTGTGGGGAACCAGAGAGAGAGCTCAAACCCCATCTGAAGCACAGAAGGTGACTCTGCCACTAGAGGAATGGCAAGTCTTGGCTTCAGGTTTACTCTGAAATCTCTGCAAGCAACTTGGATTTTCAAGTAGACTTCAGGTCTGTGACTAACACTCAGATTTGCAGTGGCTATACCCTATCCTTATTCATTCCCAGCCATTGTAGGATTTCCATGCAGCAAGCCACACACTTCATCATACAGCCCACATGAATTTGGCACTGCCTTGGTGGTAACCTCAATCAACTTATATACTATTGCAATATCAGCAAACAAAGCCTTTTATATGTGATTGGGGCACTAACCAAACTTGTTTCTCTTGATAAGCTGCATAGGGAAGTAAATATCTTTTTGCCAACTTTACTGCTAAAAAAATTAACACATTTAAAATTAGTGATTTATTGATTCAGAGTCATGTATCAATTGTATAAATCTTTCATGTCAAATGTCAAAACTAATAGCTATCAAGCAGGGATTCTTATCATCATGTGATGTTTTTATGGCAAAGGCTTATGATCATATCATGTTTAAAAAAATGAAAATTTATATCCAGGTGTGGTGGAACATGGCACAAATCCTAAGAAATGAAGGAAGGGTAACTGTTTGAAAGTCAGCCCGGACTATACAAGAAATTCAAGCATATCAGGAAAAGGAAATTTATATTTATACCTGAATCTAAATTTTGTTAAAATTAATGAAAATATACTAAATCAAAATAGGAAAGTATTTCATATTATTGTATATTTTTATAATATTAATTATATTAAAATTATATAAAGAAAAATTAATATTTGCATTTAAACTTGTAATAAAATTTGAGAGGCCAGAAAAATGACTCCATGAGTTTGAGTGCCCTCCACCAAGCCTGATATCTGAGCTTGATCATTGTGACCCACATGATGTAAGGTGAACTGACTCCTACAAGGTGGCATTTGACCTCCAAAAGTACACTATAATTCATACTTGTCTTCACACACATACATGCACATACCCAATAAATAAAGTAATATATTTTTAAATTACAAAAGAAGAGGGTTAGACAGATGTCCCTGTTCTTACCAAGTCTGAAGGCAACAGGAATATATGAAATGTACTTAACATACATGCGGACAAAGACACTCATACATAAAATATTTTATTTCTATATAAAATAAATTTATGTAGTAAAATCTAAAAAGAAAAATAACAAAAATCAAAAGACCTGACATGACATATGAGACAAGGAACCTCCAAAGATTGAGTTTGATTTGGGTTTTTGACCATTTCCTGCTGGTCAGGTGACCTACCATTTAAGAGTAGTTTGCTTCCCTTGGAAACAACAGTTTCCATTTGCAAATGATTGTCTATGGGGCAAGCTTCTGAGTTAGGGGTGGGGCCATGTGTCCAGTTCTCCTTTGGCTCTAGGACCCCATCTGGTGGTTACCCACTTAGTGATCTACATGCTGTCTCAGAATGTCCGTTCTTATGAGCTTTGGTCATGTGGATTTAAAGGGCCTTGTTCTCTTGGTGTCTCCCATTCCCTCTAGCTATTACACTCTTTCTTTCAACTCTTCCACAAGGTTCTGTGAGTCCTAAGGGAATGAATTTGATAGAGATCTTCTGTTGCAAACTATCTGACTGTGAGTGAGTTCCTGTATTCATTCCCAAATGCTTCAGGAGGAAACTTTGTAATGAACGTGTGTGTGTACATATATCTGATAAGAATTATAATAAAGAAAAATAAATAGGATACATACATTTGTGATTGTTTGAAAGACAATGCCCCCTACAGGAAGTGACTTTGTTGGAGTAGTTGTGACCTTATTGTAGAAACTGTGCCACTGTAAGGGTAGGCCTTGAAGTCTTCTATGCTCAAGCTAAGTTCAGCATGACACACAGTTGCTTCTGCTTCCTTTGGACCAAGATGTAGAACTTTCAGCTCCTTCTCCAGCACCATGTCTGCCTGTATGCTGCCATGCTACTGGCTATGACAATAATGGACTAAACCCCTAAACTGTAAGCTAGTCCAGGTTAAAAGTTTTCCTCTATAAAAGCTGCCATGGTCAGGGTGTCTCTAAACAGCAATAGAAACCCTAACTAAAACAACATCTTATACAAATTTTCTATTAAAATAGATATTTCTTCCTTTTGCTACTCACGATTTTCTAGATTAGTCTTAAATATTTCTGATGTTAATAAAAATTATTTAGAGAAAATTATGGAAAATTTTGGAAAAGTATTTTCTTAATAATGTTCAATATTAATACAAAATAAATTTCAGATTTTCTGTATATGCACAGTTGATGGATTTTGGTAGTGGGACAGTCAGTTTTCTTTAGAGATGTGGCTTCTAGTAGGTCATCCATGCTTCATTGGATGACACTACATTCAGAATTATAAGTCAGCACAAACTGGATTTGATGGATCATTAAATTGAAACAAAAAGTAGGACATAAGTTGTGGTGTAAAGAGGGATGGAACTTGGAAGAGTTAAAGGGAGAAGTTGGGTGTGATTATTATCAACATTCATTATTGGAATTCTTAGGAAGTAATAGGAATGTATATTTTGAAATTAATCATGCTATAATCCCACAGACCCAGAAAGGCTAAATAACAAGGAACACTCAAGGGGATGCATGAATCTAGGAAGGGGAAATAGAAGAGGTTTTGCAGGTGAACTGGGGACTGGAGGGGATGGGATTATGAGGGATCAGGTTGGGGAGGGTGTGTATGGAAGAAGCGAGTACTGAGAGAGATGACAGGAACTGGGGGTTATTTTCATGCTGAAATGTGGGAATTCCCTGGAATCTATGAAGGTTCCTAGCAAAGATGCAGAGCCTAAACTGACAAGTCACCTTCTGTAACTAGGCAAAGCTACCAGTGCTGGAACAGGGACATCAACACAGCCACAAAACCCTTGACCTATGATTTGTTCTGCCTGCAAGTTTTGCTGGGAATATTGTGGCACAGAACTTGTGGGAGTGGCTAACTGATGTGGTATGTTCTTATGTATACTGTTGCAACATGAGGGCTGGCTTGTTGGGGTTTCT
>LOJH01067790.1:0-11565 GCA_001685095.1 Ellobius talpinus
CTACTTCCTGTCTGGTTGACCCATCTATACTTCCTGCCTGGCCAATCAGCATTTCATTAAAATACATGACTGACAGAATACAGACAATTCTCCCGCACCAACCCCTGACAGGCAAGAAGCTAAGATCCCGGGGCCTGATTGCAAGGTATCTGCCCTCATGCTACATTGTACATGTCATTAGGAAGGCTGCTAGCACCAGGGAACAGCAGAGTCTGGAGGAAGAAGACTAAACTGGAAGACTAAACAGAGATCATTGCTGCTGAGAATCTGTCAATATTGAGCTTTGGATGACTGTGAATATGAAAGCCCAAATGTTTGAGAAGTTAAAGGAGCAAACACAATTAGCAGGTAGCCACCTCAGATAATAAGACAAATTAATTCCCTTCACCTTATTGGCCATGGGAGGAAAGATGCCTGGGCTGAGTTCCATGATTTTTCCCACCATTCCTTGAAGAGTGAAGAAATGATTCCTCGTGGAAGCAGCTAAAGAAGCAGCCATAAAGAGGATCACATGGGATAGGAGCTTAGCCCTTACAGCAGGCAAACTTTAAAACTCTCTCAAACTTCCAGCAAAACTGTCCCTGT
This sequence comes from Ellobius talpinus, assembly GCA_001685095.1. Taxonomy (NCBI): domain Eukaryota; kingdom Metazoa; phylum Chordata; class Mammalia; order Rodentia; family Cricetidae; genus Ellobius; species Ellobius talpinus. The sequence goes on from LOJH01067790.1 coordinate 586, forward strand.
GGCCAGGATGGCACTTTGCATAAATTTGTGTTCATGTGCCTTGTCTCAAGAAATATTCTAGAATTTTCAACAGATTTGCAGGAGTCCTTGACTCCAAAACACTAAGAATCACTAAAGTAAAGTGATTCTTCTTACAGTGACCTTATTACTCCATGCTTTAAAATGCTATTCCTTTCCCAAAAGCTCCAGCTGGAGAGGTAAGTGCTGGGCACAGGGTTCCTCTCTATTTCTATAAATCATTTTCATAGTAAAACACACAAGAAGATGTCCACCTGAAACAAAAAAGAGACAATCACGGCAGAGAAGAGCAGCTGCCCTGGAGCCTCTTGTTACCATTCTCATATGGCCTTAAATATGGGTAAGGCAAGAATCAAGAATATCTTTAGGGCACTGGAATCTAGCTTTCAGAATTCATTTGTGAGCTGAGAAGTGTGTGGCAATGAACAGTCACTCATGATAAACAACTTACTGTAAAGGACAAGTTTCAATGAGGAATTAATGATCTGTCCTTGGGAGGCCTTTATTTACTATTCAAAAGCCTGAGTGCCCTTTGCTGCTATCAGGCAGATAGTTACAGAGAAATTGATTCTTCTCTCAAGATTTTGCAACAGCCCTAATAAACGATTAACTGCTCTTGGCCCTACCTTTGTAGGATTAGTGGCTGCTCTGCAGCGGTCAGCATAGTTCTCTGTGCAGCAATTAGCCGTAATAAGCGGGAGTCACAAAATTGACGGTGTAATATGCCCAGACAGTGTGGAAGCAGCAGTTATGAAATGCTTCATTAGAGAGAGCTCTTGTACTCTGTACTTTCCTTCCATCAATTTACCCGGTAACAGAGCCTAATCAAGGTGCAGTGCAGGTGGTGCAGGGACAGTGTGAGCTCAGATGGAGTGCCTTCTGTCTTAGCCCAAAAGACTAGCCTTCCTTGCTCTAAATTCCTTCCTCCATCATCCTGACTAATATTTCCCCTGACTTAATGCTTAGGAAGCTGGGAATAAAAGGCCCAGGCTTCTGAGGGCTGCATAGATAGGCACAATTCTTTTTCTGGGCTACAGTGGTTTTTATTTCAGATATTATTTTTATAGTTTTTTCCACATTTCCATCTCAGCTTAGACACACCCATCTGTTTCTACATCTTGTCTGCTTTTCCATTAGAGGCCTGAATATATTAGTAGCAACTATTTTGGATTCATGATCTGGCCATTTCAACATCCTTGTCCTGATGTGTGGGCAATCTTAGAAACTATGATGTTTGCTTTTTAGTAAGCCTTAGAAAGCCTGTTATTGCTGTTAAAAGTCAGATGTGATATATCTGTGAAAGGAACTCATCATAGGCTGTGCTAATCACACATGTTTGCTGCTCTGACAAATACTTGAAAGAACTATTTAAAGGATGGAAAAAATATTTTGACTCACAGTGTCAGTCTTTAGTTGACTGGCTTGTTTCATCTTGCCTAAGGCAAGGCAGACCTCCAAGCAAAGATGGTCTGTTGGAGAAGGGCTGCTTCACTGTCAGCTAGTGGCACCAACATTTTCCCCCTTTTTAAGGAAGTAATCTCTTGCCCTTGTAGGTAGGAATTTCTCATTGTCAACATCCACTGAATCAATATGATCTACTAAGGGATGGATGCTATTGGTGCATGAGTTGCTTTGTTCTATTGGTGTGGTGTCACTATAGATCTAGCTGACATCACATAGATACATTCTTGATTATCATAGAAAGCTCTTAATGAGTCTCCATCCCTTCAAACTCACTCTAAAATAATTCCCTCTGCACACTGTAAGCTCAAACTCTCAAGATCAAAGTTTCTCTAATATAAAAGGGCTTATTGAGTCCATAAGTATATAGAATCTGAATACACATATATGTATATAGACATACATACACATATGTAGATGTATGTATGTCAGAAAGAAAAGGATCATGACCTGCAGCAAGTTATGTAATTGCAAGCAGAAGGATTGGTTGGTGGTTGGCTATATCTGCCAGACCTAACAGTGAAGGTCATTTTTATAAGGAACATTTGTGGAAGAAAAAAGAGTGGTATTCAACAGCTGGTGCAAGGTATTTGGGGATCCCAGGTGAGTCTTTCAGGAGGACGTGATGATTTTGGGTTAGGCCATATTAGTCATCCAAAAAGTTTTACTCTGGAACACAAAAGGGTTAACCCACAGGAGTTTATGTCAGTTCTTCATTGTACACAGCAAAATGTGCAACAACCTTTTACCGGTTTCAGGTAACAACTAATCACTGATCTAATTTCCTTGTATCCCCACCAACACTGTTTTCTAGACTTTGTAGATCAATTTAATGCACCTCAAAATACTTTATCACACAAAAAATAGACCCATCTTCCTATTTCCAGCATAAGATCTTGAAGTTGAGGATTCTTTCATAGTATAATTTTTATATTACTGTAATTTCTTAATTTTTAATATGTTATTTTGTCTCATTAAGAATGGCAACATGCTACCTCAATTCTCTCTTTATATGATTTGGAATAATTTTTCATCCTCCCTGCTTCGTCCTGAGCTTCTGCCCTTAATTTTAAGCTTTTGTTCTGCTTTGCAGACCATTTATACATATAGGTAGCTGACTATGCCAACATCTTACACCATACATACAATCAAACTTTTGTGCAATTGTCATGTGTATCTGTGGATGATACTTATCTTTCAAAGCATCTCTGATTAAATTAACCTTAAATTTTCAGTTTGTTCTTAGTCCACTTCCCTTTTTGGGGGTGGTGGAACTATATCTCTCCTTTTGCATCTCTGTCTGCTTTGTTCCCATCTCTACTTCAAGAATCAAATGACTAAACTCCTCCAAACACTCCATTTCACCCCCAGCTCTATATCAGAATACCTGCTGCTGCTGAGGCCTCTCGTCCCTCACCCCCACCTCCAGTGTATCACAAAGACCTCCTCACTTCTAGTTTCCCTTCCCAAATCCAGCAGGCACTCCCTGGGAACCTGTGTGCCACTCCTGCCAAAGAAGCAGTTAGGCTAACTGTAGATTTTCACCTGTTTCTATTCTTCCAAGTCTAATCTCCAAGTCTAATGACCATCTGTCTCTGTAGCAGAACACATGACTCCACTCCTCACTTTCTTCTGCCATTCCCAGAAGACTAAACAGATCCTAGTGGAACACACAATTCTCCTTCCACTTTTGAAACCCCTCAACTCCTCCCTACTAGCCTATCCTCACTCCTAAATGTCAGCTCCAAGTACCTTGAACCACATGTTATCTGGAACTCATTGTGGCCTCATATACGAGGATACAAAGAAGAATTTCCTAACAGGCATCACACAGCTACCACAACCATCTGAGAACCAGAGAAGACAACACAAATCAAAGACAAAATACCCACCCAACAGAGACAAGACTGGATATCAGCACCCAGAATTTTAATCTTCTCCAACCCAGATGCCTATGCACCAGCATAAAATTGCAATCAATAAAAGCCAGGATAATTTCTCCACTAGAGCCCAGCAAGCCTACAACAGGACTTGAGTACTGCGACATAGCTAAAGTATAAGAAAAAGACTTTAAAAGAGACCTTAGAGGGTCTTCAACAGAAAGGCAATAAAACCCCTTAAATAAATCTATAAAAACAAAAAAGACACTGGGAGAAAATGAATAGAATCATTTAAGACCTAAAAGTTGGAATAGAATCAGTAAAGAAAATCTAAACTAAGGGAAATGTGGAAATTAAAAAGTTATAAACAGATAGCCGAGAGGCAAGCTTCAACAACAGATTACAAGAGATGGAAGAGAGAATTTTAAGCATTGAAATAATGATAGAAGAAATGGATATCTCTTTCAAAGAAATGTTAACTCTACAAATCTTCTGGCACAACCATTTAGAAAATCTGGTACACTATGAGAAAACAAAATCTAAGAACAGTATGAATAGAGGAAGGAGAACAACTGCAAGTCAAAAGTAAACATTTTCAACAAAGTCATAATGAAAGCATCCTTAACCTAAATAAAGAGATGGCTATAAATATACAATAAATATACAGAACACCAAAAATGCTGGACCAGAAAAGAAAGTCCTATAATGTTTGGGAATATTATTTTAAGATGTGTTGCTTTTGTATGTGCTCATTTGTTTAACTCTGTGAAACTGTGATTCTTTGCCTATCTAAAACACCTTATGGTTTAATAAAGAGCTGAATGGCCAATAGCAAGGCAGGAGCAAGGATAGGTGGGGCTGGCARGCAGAKAGTATAAATAGAAGGAGAAATGAGGAAGAGAGGGAGCAAGAGAACAAGGAGAGGAGGGCACTAAGGGCCAGTCACCCAGACACACAGCAAGGCATGAGAAAGAAGTAAAGAAAGGTATACAGAAATAGAGAAAGATAAAATTGTGGAGGCAAAAGGTAGTGAGGATAATTTAAGTTAAAAAAAATAAAATAAAAAAGCTGGCAAGAAACAAGCCAAGCTAAGGCTGGGCATTCACAACTAAGCATATCTGACTGTGATTTACTCAGAAGCTGGGTGGTGGCTGCCCCAAAATAGCTAAAAGAGTAAGTGTCACACTAAATACACTGAAGATCTATAGCAAAGAAAGAATACTAAAAGCTGCAAGGCAATAAGACCAAGAAACATATAAAGGCAGACCTATTAAAATTACACTAGAATTTTCTCAACTCTAAAAGTCAGAAGGGCCTGCCTGGACAGATATTCTACAGACCCTAAGAGACCACAGATGTCATACTATGGCGAATATTCCCCAATATTTCACAATACCTAGGGAACTTTCAATCAATTGGATGACGAAAGTAAGACATTCCATGATAAAAGTTAATGTAAGTAATATCTGTCTACAAATCCAGCCCTACACATGGAGATAAAAGGAAAACTCCAACCCAAAGAAAACAACTAAAAAACACAAGGAATGAGTAATTCCTAGCCAGCAAATCAAAAGGGGAGAACACATAAACAAATACAACCAACCAATTTATAGGAAACAGTGTTCATTGATATCTCTCAACATTAATAGCCCCAATTTTGCCCACCTCCCCCCAAAGACACCTACTAAAAGAATGGGTGCAAAAACAGGATCTAAGAAACACACATTAACATCAATGATAGACATCATCTCAGGGTAAAAGAATGGAAAAAATATTTCAAATAAATGGACCTAAGGAGCAAGCTGATAGAGCAATTTTAATATCTAACAAAACAGACTTTAAACCCAACCTAATCTTAAGGGATATGGAAGGACACTATATGCTAATCAAAAAAGGCTACCAAGAGGACATTAAAATTTTTAACCTCTATGCACCAAACACAAGGGCTCCCAAGTTTATAAGAAAACAAAACAACAGCAGCAACAAACTACTATTACAGCCTAAATCACATATTGACAGTGGGAGGCTCCAATACCCAAGTCTCACCAGTAAGCCAGTCATCCAGACAAAAACAATGTAGAAAATTGCTGGAGCTAATTAACACTATAAACCAACATTTGACCCCAACACAAAGAATATATACTTCTTCTCAATACCTCAGGGAATTTTGTCCACAATTGACCACATACTCAGACAATGCAAGTCTCCATACTTACAAGAAAACAGAAATTACACTCTGTGTCCTGTCAGACCACGACAGATTAGATCTACATATCACTGACAATAGAAACAAGAGAAAGCTAACAAACTCAAGGAGCCTGCATAGCTCACTACTAAACAAAAGATAGGTAAAGAGAGAAATTAAGAAAGAAATTAAGAATTTTTGAGGAATTGAATTAAAACAAATATACAACATATCCAAACTTGTGGAACACAATGAAGATGGTTCTAATTGGCAGTTTAGAAGCTCTAAGGGCCTTTATTAAAAAAATTAGAGAATCTCATACTAGTAACTTAAGAGCACACCTGAAAACTCTGTAATAAGAAGGAGTATTCACATCCAAGAGGGGTAGATGGCAATATATAATCAAACTCAGGGCTGAAATCAATAACATAGAATTTAAAAAGTAAAAATAAAATGAATCATTGAAAAAGAGCTGATTCTTTGAGAAAATCAACAAGATGCACAAATCCTTATCCAAACTAAGTAGAAGATGGAGAAAGAATATCCAAATTAACAAAATCAGAAAGGAAAAGGAGGACATTACAAAAGACACTGAGGAAATCTAGAGAAATTGGAAAATGTAAAAGAAATGGATAATTTTATTGATATGTATCACTTTCCAAGTTAAGCACAGGTCAGAGAAAAACCCTTCATGAAAAAGGCTTGGAGAGATAGGAATACAAGGTACCTACCTACTTTGTCATAGTAAAGGCAGTTTTCAGTAAGCTCATAGCCAACATCTACTTAAATGGAAAGAAACTCAAAACAATTTCATTAAAGCCAAGAATAAGATACAGTTGTACACCTTCTCCCTATCTTTTCCATTTAGTACTTGAAGTCCTAGTTAGAGTAAGAAAACAACTGAAGGAGATCAAAGGAATGCAATTTAAAAGAAAATGGTGCTGGTTAAACTGAACAGCTGCAGACAGATCCATATGTTTCACCCTGAACAAAACTCAACTTCAGATGGGTTAAAGACCTCAACAAAAAATCAGATATACTGTACCTGATAGGAAAGAACATGGGGAACAGTCTTGAACTCATTTATATAGGAAAAGACTTTCTGAATAGAACACCAATAGCACAGGCAGTAAGAACAACATTTAATAAATGGGACCACATGAAACTGAGTAGCTTCTGTAAGGCAAAGGACACCATCATTCAGACAAAACACAAGCCTACAGAGTGGGAAAAGACTTTTACCAATCACACATTTGACTATGGGCTAATATCCAAAATATATAAAGATCTCAAAAAAAGTGTATATAAAGATCTCAAAAAAACGACATTCAGAAAACAAATTACCTAATTTAAATTGGTTAGATATCAAAAGAGAGAAATCTCAAAAGAGGAAACACATATGGCCAAAAAACATTTAAAATTGTTTGACATCGACATCCTTAGCTATCAGGTAAGTGGAAGTCAAAACTACATTGAGATTTTTATCTTACACCTGTCAGAATGGCCAAGATCAATAAAACAAGTGGTAACTAATGCTGGTGAGGATGTAGAGTGAAGGGAACATTCATCCACTGCTGGTGGGTGTGCAAATTTGTATGGCCACTATGGAAATCAGTTCAGCAGTTCCACAGAACTATGGGAATCTATCAAGTTCAAGATTCACCTGTACCACCTTATGCACATACCAAAGGATGCTTCATTCTGCCACAGAGGTATGTGTTCATCCTTGTTTATTGATCCTCTATTTCTAAAAGACAGAAACTGGAAAACTGGAAACAACCTAGATGTCCCTCAATAGAAGAATAAAAACACAATGGAATATTCCTAAGCACCCTCCATAAAAAGGAAGAAAGAAAGAAAGAAAGAAAGAAAGGAAGGAAGGAAGGAAGGAAGGAGGGAAAGAAGGAAGGAAGGAAAAAAATCATGAAATTTGAGGACAAATAGATGGACTTAGAAAAAGTTCTTCCTGAGTAAGGTATCCTAGACCCATGAAAACATATTTGGTATGTATTAACTTATATGATAAGTCAATGACATCCAAACTACAATCCCTAGAACCACATGTTAGGTGTACAATAATGGACTAGAAGGAACCAACAGCCAAGAAAGAAATTGAGTAGAGAAGGGAGACAGAGGCATGAGGGAGGAAAAACAAGGAAACACAGCTAAAATTAAGAGCTATTTAAAGAATAGTATGGAAACCTAAGATAGTAGAAGCTTCCTAAAATATTTATGTACATGAAGGCATAAGGTATTCTAAATCAAATTGTCAAATAATGGGGAAGACAGACTCCAACTTGTTACCAAATGAAGTTTTCATTATCAGAAATGGGTTATATCTAATTGAGTTGTTGGCCAGAGAGATCATGAGAACCCCCAAATAACCCAAACTGTTGCCAAGACTATAAGTTGTTCTCCAAAAACTCATGGCAAGACCCATTGCTGACAATAGCCCCTATACAACTCATTGAACATGGAGACGTTAAGCTGATACCTACATAGAACATTGATGCCTAAGTGTTTGGTACAGTCTTTGGTACAGGTACTCTGCATGCTACCCAAAAGAAACATAAACATAAACATCAAGCCAGATACAAAATCTTTTATCTCCAAGATATGCTAGGGCAATGGTGGCATGGAGATTGTGGGTGTAACCAACCAATGTCTGATTTGCCTTAAGGCCCATTCTATGACATGGAACCCATACCTGGCACTGCTTGGTTGACAAAGAACTTGAGACTAGATAGCCCCAAGATCTAGGGTAAAACCAAATAGTTCTATTTAAATAAAACAAAAAAATAGTAATAAAATGACTACTAATGGCATTCTGCTATATTTCTAGAACAATGCCTTGATGAGCCATCATTAGAGAAACTTCCTCCTGCAACAGATGGGAAGAAATATGGAGGACCACAGCTAGTAGCATGCAGAAAGTTAAAGTCTTAGGAACACTCAGCCTTAAATGGGATGTCTTTATCAAATCCCTTCCCTCAGGGCTCAGGGAACTCTGGAGAAGACAAGGCAGAAAGCAGTGTGTAAGATCCAGAGGGGATGAAGGACACCTCACAAATAAGGGTCCTCTAAATGAACGTGATCAAAGCTTATATGACCTCACAGAGACAGAGGAAGCAAGCACAGGACCTGCACAGGTCTGGGCAGGCCTTTATGTATGTACTATAGCTTTCACCTCAGTCTTTTTATGGTACACCTATGTAAATGAGAGGATCTGTTTCTTGTATCTTCTTCCTGTGCTCATTTATTTCTGTTGGTTTGTCCAATTCCAAAGTGTTAGTTTTGTTTTATCTTATTATATTTTATTTAAAAATAAAAATAAGTGTATTGCACTTTTAAAAATACAAAATAGAAAAAAAACCCTGAATACCTAGCCCAAAGCCTACCCCTGCCCTGGAACAAGTGAGAAATGGCCATCTGCCTGCTTGGTCTGCTTGAAGGACATGGTGCACCAAACTTGGAGATCAGGCTAGCACTGCATGCTGAACCAGTGTCCTGAGGAGGAGAATGTTTTCTGTGATCTTCAAGGTGGTTGGGAAAGGAATTGAATGGGGTAAAACTTTGGTTTTTACAGGCTATTTGATTATGAAGAAGTCGTTTTGCTCTACATTCAGAATTAATGATGGTGAAATAAAAATAAATGTGAAAATTCTATGAATCTAAAAATTCAATTGATTAGGGATATGCTTCAGAAATTTTTCACATAGCTGAGAACATGGCCCAGTCAATTGAATTATTGCTCCACAGTCATGTGTTGGAGAAGGGAGCCACTTGTTGGTTCCTGGCCATCCGGCTATCTTAGACTCGAAATAATCACACAGAAACCATATTATTTAAATCACTGCTTGGTCCATTAGCTCTAGCTTCTTATCGGATAACTCTTACATCTTAATTTAACCCATCTCCATTAATCTGTACATCAACACGAGTTCATGGCCTACCAGCAAAGTTTCAGTGCTTCTGTCTCCGGCAATGGCTCCATGGCTTCTCCTTGACTTCCCCCTTCTTTTCCCCAGAATTCAGTATAGCTTTCCCTGCCTANACAGAAACCATATTATTTAAATCACTGCTTGGTCCATTAGCTCTAGCTTCTTATCGGATAACTCTTACATCTTAATTTAACCCATCTCCATTAATCTGTACATCAACACGAGTTCATGGCCTACCAGCAAAGTTTCAGTGCTTCTGTCTCCGGCAATGGCTCCATGGCTTCTCCTTGACTTCCCCCTTCTTTTCCCCAGAATTCAGTATAGCTTTCCCTGCCTAAGTTCTGCCTTGCTATAGGTCCAAAGCAATTTTTTTATTTATTAATGGTAATCACAGCATATAGAGGGAAATCCCACGTCAGTCATGAATGAGGACCTGGGTTCACATTCTAAGCACATGTGTGCAAAACAGGTCACAAAAGCCCAAAAGATTATAAATGTTTGTAACCCAATCCCTGAGAAGGTGGAGACAGGTATATTCCTAGAGTTCGTTGGCTAGTCAGCCTTCTTGATCTAGTGATCTCTGGATTCTGTCTCAAAAATTAGAGTTTTTGAGGAAGAAACAAAACATAAATTTCTGACCTTCAAAACACACAATAGAACCCACCAACAGGCACATTCATATTTACCATAAAAACAAACAAGGAGATACCCCCACATAAACATATTCTACACACACAGATACACACACACATACACACAAACACACACCATAAAAGGAAATATAGTCTTCAAAGACCAGGCAATACTATACTGGGAATGCACAGTGACTATGAGGTCTTTTGTTTCTTTCCTCCCAGGAATTAGTCCATGTCATTCTAACAGCAAATATTCAGGAATGGTTTTTGAGTGAGAACATAAATTCTTGTGTTAGACTGAATGGATTCACATTAAATGAAAAGACAAGTTTTCCCTGACTGAAATCCTATCATTGTTTCTCATCCTCTTGTCTTTCTTCCTCTTATTGTGTACTTTAGAATGCCCTTTTAGGCCATACCAGGCAGCTTGTGATTGTGTACAACGTGCTGTGTCATGAAGACATTGTATCTAATGCTTTCTCTGCATATTTTCCCCACATAGTACATCATCTTGTCTTTGAAACTTTCTCTATATCTGTATGAAGGGAAATACTTGTTTGCATTCCAATGGTACACACGAATCATCTAATTAAATACACACTTGCCTTTGTAGTCCAAAGGGATTTGAGGAGTAGACCTAGAACCTAAAAAGACTGTGCAGCATGCCAGGTTTTATGCATGAGTAAGAAGAGAGGAGGACATTTAAGGAACTGGAGAGAAATTGCGTCTCATCTTCCCTTCATTCACAGGAAGATGGTAGCCTTCTATTTTTAGTGTATGCATAATTTTCTTGACTTTTGTTCCATCATGGGTGCATTTCCTCTGTGTTTCACAATGGCTATGGGCATTTGGTGTGTGTG
>LOJH01067792.1:0-10182 GCA_001685095.1 Ellobius talpinus
AGAGAGAGAGAGAGGTATATAGATATATGCATATATATGCTAAACACACACAGGACAGACAGACACCTAAAGAGAAAAATGGGAAGAAAGAATGGCGCTAGACAGACAGTGTCATACTGATTCTACTTATCTCTAATCAAATTTTCTGCATTTTCTCTTTCAAACATCCAACTTGACTAATAAGGCAACTGAAAATGACCTTATAATGTCAGCAGATATGAGTGAACTGAATTAAGATGCAGCATGTCTTCCTGTCCTTCCAGAGAAATCTTAAATTCAACATAAACAGAGTCACTTAACAGTACTGTCAATGTAAGGATTTTCCGTTGTGGTTATTAAGCCTCTTTACCAAATAATTCTCCCTTTATTATTGAGCTAGTTCACAAATAACAGCTGTTGGAAATGTCAGATGTTAATGAGGCAGGGCAATGCAAACCTGAATTGTAGCATTCTCTTTTTTTTTCTTTTGGTACCATGAATATGCCAGAATGGGCAGACTCTGATAATAATACCATCTTGCAATTCTCTAAGCGCTCTGCAGACTAAAGTGCATCAGGCTGCCATTAATCCCACTTATCACTCTGACAGCTCAGTAATTACACTACTGCTATAGCCAGGTAGTCCTAATAAAATATCAACCACTGCACTGGAATGCATACTGGTAAGATGCTTTATTAAACTTGTGTGGGGGGGTGATCATTAAGTGACATTATTGTCGACCTATTTTTCTATTTGACAATAAATTATCCTTTGACCATGCCATGATAGATATTACAGAGTATATTTACTGTACCAAATTGGAAAGGTTGAGAATTGTAATGATGTAGACAAATGATGTAAATAAAATAGCAGAAATGTACATCCAGATGTTATTTCCTAAATTGCTTTAAATGATTGATACCACGAAGAAATCAGAGACACGGTACTTAGGGGGATTTGTCAACAATTATGGTAAACCACAGTGCTCAGTAAATTGTTCCTCAGAAGTAACATTTCAATTACAGTCGTTTGCATCTTCAGTCATTTAAGAACCCCTTCCTTGCAGAGTTACTATGCTATAATAAGGTTTATTTTTAAATTCACTGTAAGGGGCAAAAGTTAGTTGAGATAAATAATTATGTAATATTTTTAATCTGCAGATAATTAAATTCATACTAAACTTGGATATTAGATTATCTCTAAAAGCAGTGAAACATCGTATGTTTTATTACTGATAAACTTTCTATTTTCATATTTAGTACAGGGTATAACAATGGATTTCATTAAAAGCAATATGTGGGATGCTTAATAAATGTTAATCTTTTGTGATTAACAGGATTTTCAAAAGGCATATGGAAACTTTCATTCTGTTACTTTAGGGACCAAACTATTCAAGATATATGCATTTGTGATCTTTCTGTAGAGAAAACAGACACAATGAGGATGAGTAGTTTTACTTCATAATAAAAAACTAAGTGGCATTTTATTCTTCACACATCTGAAAGAACAGAGTCATCATTCTTCTACTAGTAAGCATTCGCAACAGCTAGAATTGTAAGCTATGCTTCTTACAGAATTGTCCAGAGCTAAAATGACAATTTTTCAGGAAACACACGCTCACCCAGGAGCACCCACAAGTACACACATCTATTGAATAATGCATGAACTCAAGACACATTGTCTTAGTTTTGCTAATTTTGACAATGAACCCAGCACTGTTCTATGGATAACCAGCATTAAGCCAATGAATTAATATAATAGGATTGGTCAAATTAGTACTCATATAAATAATTTTAATCTTTTCCCAATATTGATATTATTTTTCTGCAAGTCTTTGAAGTTTGTTGGTCATTTGGAAGATCTACTAGTTGTGACACAGTCAATAGTATGGGTCCTAGCTTCCTCTTCCTCCCTCTGTTCTTTGCTATATAGGCACTAGAGTAAACAAATCTAGACACTAGTGCTATTTACTAATGGTGGAATATTTCCACTGAAAACTGGGTAGATGCCATTGTCAAGTTGGTGGAAGGCGTATGAATCAAGCTGTAATGGCTCACAGTGTCATACGTGCATCTGAGTTTCACTGCCGTCAGGTCTGATGCCCAGCAACTAGAAGACTAAAACACCTAAGATTGACGGATTGTGTCTTTAAAAACATGATACAACTAATCTCATGTTTTGATCCAGCAAACAGTCAAAACAGGGAACTGAACGTCATACTCTGTTTCCAATAATTTTCTGGCTATTGGTTGTAGCTCACTTTTTTCAATATTCCCTTAGTAACACTTCTTATACAACTTCTGATGTTTCTTATCTGATCTATAGGAAGAGTTTTCCTGGCCATGGGATATCTAGCACGACACTGAATGTTAATAACACTCTTATTGGCCCAGATGCTCTATTCAAGCTATCCAGTTAGAAGCTATGATAACATCATTAAAAATAACTGATTTATTTTTAGTAATTTTTATGAAAATAGATTCTTTTCTCTTAAATACATGACAAGCACAATTTCTCCTCCATCCAGTCCTGCCACTCCTCCACCTCCACTCTCCCCCATATCCACTTCCTTTCCATTTCTTCTTCAGAAAAGAAACTCCTCCAAGAGGTAAACAGTCAAACAGAGCAAAACAAGATATAAGACAATGCAAAAGCTCTTATTGAGGCTGGATTTAATGCTATATATCATTGTGTTTGTATATACCACCTTTAATTTCAAGGTTTTTATCCTTTTAATAACTATTTGCATGTAAAATATAATGTCAAATACAATTTTTAAATTTTAAATATTTATAATAACATATAACATATATAGCATATGTAGCAGACAGTTGTACTTATGAACTCAGAGATAATGAGACCATATAAAAGCCATGCCAAATCCCAACATCAAGAGGGGAGTTGGGCACAAAATACCACTGCTAAATGAGGAGCTATTGGTAATTGTTAGCTGCTGGAGGGTTAAGTTTTCTCTAAAACAAGTCAGTTTGGCAATTCAACCATGTTCCAATGAAAGGCCAAACATCCAAGAATACTGGGGCAGCTCTAATTGACCTTGATAGAGGAAAGAAATAAGGAAGGAAGGAAGGAAGGAAGGAAGGAAGGAAGGAAGGAAGGAAAAGTTGCATGGGAAAGAAAGAAATGAGAGCAGATCTGTGAAGAGCTGGGGAAGGAAGATTAAATATGATCAAAACACATATTAAATGCTCAAAAGATAATACAAATATTTTAAGTATATAGTTTTTACTTTCTGCATATTTTGAAACAAATGGACTTATGCTGAAGTTAATATTGTTCAATTTTCCTATATAATAAATTTTGTTTAAACAATATAGTACTATTACCACCTTCACATTGATGTAAGCACCTCAGAGAACAGTGGTCCCATATCTGAAAGAACTCCTAAGGCACAGTTAGCCTCTTCCACCAGGGGCTGTCATATACATAAAAGAAAGCAAATTAGGACTTCTGAAGATGTTGTGTTGGATGGGAAAAAAGCTAAAACAAACAAACAACAACAACAAAAACCCTCAGCATCTAAAGTTTGATGAGGGCCTGAAAGATTGGTTCTTAAGAACCACATCAGAAAGAGATCAGAAAAAGCCAGCTGTATGTAGCAGTACACATCTGTAAATCCAGCACTGGCATGGCAGAAACAAGTGGATCTTTGAATTCACTCACAAATCAATCTATCCTAATTGGAGAGTTCCAGGCACCAAAGAGAGACTTGGTCTCAAAGAACAAAGCAGACTACATATAAGGGATGACAACTTACATTATGTCTTTAGGCTCCATATACATGTGGACTCACACAGCAAACACGTGCAATTCACACATATGCATGTACTCGCAAAAGGAACATATACACACAGAGTATTTTCCTAGTTCCTCTTGGCAGCACCAGTGCTGACTTGTTAGAGTAGTGTGAAGATAGACAGGGACAGACAAGTAAGAGCTCACATTAGGAGGGTCTACAGTATGATCTTTCTTGGAGTCCAACCCAGTTTAAGGAAAAGTAGAAGACAGTTTTCTTGGCTTCTCTAGAGGCCATCCAAGTCAGGCCATGAGGAATTAATTCAGGCTGTACTGGACAATAGCCACTAGTCATAATGGATGGTTTAGCCCCAGCCTGATGGTTCCCCCAGTGGAAACTGTATGACCAGGTATTGAAACAACCCACCCTGCTTCCAGTCAAACCACAAAAAAGGCCGTGACATAGTAGTAACTACCTATGTATATACACATGTCCCCATGCCTCTGAGTATGCTCAACCTTCAACCTTCATCCCATAGAAAGGCTGAGGCCTCTCAGTCTTCTAATAAAAGGGCCCAACAAGTTGAGATTCAGTATGTCTGATTCTCTGCCTCATTTTTCTTACATTCATAGCTTTAAGGCATCCCACAGTTTTGAAGATTGACCCAACCTTCACAATTATCAAGGCAAGGCAACAGGACACAGGGAACATAAGTGACTGGCCGTTATGTTGTCAGTATTCAAGCAAATTGTTCTCTTCTATCCCAGTACTTATTTCTTCCTATCCTGTAACCTTGACTTTTACTTATCAAACTATTTGTAGGAAAACTATGTGGAATATTATTTTAAGCTGTGTTACATTTGTTTATGCTATGAAACATCTGTTTTAATGATGCAAAGATGTGTTGTATTCTTTTATGTTGCCATTTGTTTCACTCTATGAAGCTGTGATACTTTCTTTGCCTGTATAAAAATACTGATTGGTCTAATGTAGATCTGACTGACCAAGGCAGGAGAAAGGATAGGTGGACCTGGCAAGCAGAGATAATAAATAGGAGGAGAAATCTAGGAAGAGAGGATGGAGAGCAAGATAAGGAGGAGAACTCCAGGGTCAGACAACCATCTATACAGTAAGCCATGGAGTAAGAAGTAAAGAAAGGTATACAGAAATAGAGAAAGGTAAAAGCACAGAGGCAAAAGGTAGTTAGGCTATTTTGAGTTAAGGAAAGTTGGCTAGAAACAAGCCAAGCTAAGGCTGGGCATCCATAAGTAAGAATAATATTCCATGTGTAAATTATTTAGGACCTGGATGGTAGCCCCTAAAAAGCCAAAGAGTAAAGAATGAAAAACAAAATATACAACAAGGAACCTTTTATTATAATTTTTAAGTAAATTTGGTTTTTCCATATTTGCTGGAAAGATACTTTCATTAAAACAGTCTTGTAAAAAGAAACACATATACTTAAATTTTTCAAAGGTGTTAGAAACCAAAATTTATGTTCCTCTTGTTATTTTAGACACAATGTTTCTGCAATATCCCAACACATATCACTTCTGAAAATCTTTTAAATAAGCAACTCCCTGTCTCCCAACACAGGAATAATACACACCTGTGTCTGTGGATGTGGTTCCTAACTACAGTTTTCTCTTTGTTAACCTTAAAGTGCTTTGGAAAGAGAAGGCATAAAACTAAGCTTGTGGTGTAGCGAGAAGGATAAGAAGGACAGAGAAAAGAAAGATTGAGTTCGTGTATACAAACAAATTTAAAAAGATGGACTATAAACCCAGATACATACACAATGAGTTTAGATACAGGGGGAATAAGCTAATTAGAATGGAGATAACATAGCTGATTTACAGAAAGTAGGCTCCATCCTTAAAACTTTCTCAATTGGCCAGAGTTCTAGCTTATTAGAAGCATGAGCAATATACTAGGAAGCAAATTTAAGTAATAGTGACAATCATTATAATCTCATGTGAATCATATCAATGGCTACTTGGAGAAGTGGGGAGTTGCAGCAATGATGCAACAGTGTCTCTGTTTCAAATTCTGATGCAAATTTATTTAATGAGCATAAGACAGTGATATAGAAACTGAACTTTATAAATAGAATCAAACATTGCTACACTGCCATTTTAAATAGTTGAGAGTTAGACACTTCCTAGTATTTTAGATATCAATAACATAAACAGTTGGTGAGTATAGAAAAATTAAAACACTTAATACTTTGTTTTCCTGTCTAATAGTACCAAGATGCTAAAACATAAGAGAGCTTGCTCCCTGCACTTTCACCTACTACAGTAGCAATCTTTATTTATTTTCTTTTCTTTTTTTCCCCAACTTTTGATCCTGTTCTATAACTCACTCTGTAGACCAGGCTGGTCTAGAACTCACAGAGATCTGCATGCCTCTGCCTTCTGAGTGCTGGGATTTAAACTGTGAGCCATCACCACCCCGCTAAAGTAGCATTCTTTAATTTGCAAACCAAAAACTACAGTGGATAAAATCTCCTCCTTACATGTTTGGTTTATGATCCTGGAGGCCACATTGTCCTAGGAGGCCATTCTTCATCTACTATAGTGATGGTGGAGATCAAGAAAACACCAAGGACTAAGGATAACATCGTGGTTCAAGATGAAGACAAAGTTTCCTCCATGTTGCCAAAATGAAATAATGTAAGCCACGTTCCTAGGTTAGAGTTCTTCATTAGTTCTGGCCATCTGGAAGGGACTAATGATGCACATCTCAAAGTGATTTTTAAAACATCACACCTGATAGATATCTGAAACACACACATTTGGGCTTTAAATGTTCCTTTTCTATCCTTTGGTTTTCAAGTAAGGCTGTTTGAAACCCAGGTAAAGGAGAATATACATGGCTTTTAAGTGATGTACGCTTGTATTAATATCAATGAAGCTAGTTAAGAAAGGTAAGAAAAATGAATCCATCTGTATTTATTTATCTTGGTTACAGGTATCCAAAAAATTAACTTTCTGAACAGGTTTTAACACTGGAATTGTCTTACATTTTATAATCATCTACAGGAGTTTTCCAAAAATAATATAGTAGTAATACTGACATGTATATTTATTTATATGTGGTTTCTATTAAAATAGTGAGGTACACAGACCTTTATTAATTTCCAAATGATCATAGTGATTATGGAAAAGTGACTTATGCAAATATGTTAACCTATCTCAGGGCATGAGGATGAAGATTTGATTTTCTACAATGCTATGGTGCTTGAACTTTCTTTCATGCAGCTGTTTCAGGTTCTGTTCACTCTCCTTGTAGGCTGGACAATTTTGTCTTATGGGTTAGTCAGCTTAGAAACAGATTAATTTGTAATCAGATAAAGGAGTCATAGGTTGTGAATACTGTATGCTTCAATGTTTTGGAAGTTGTTTTTGTAGTTGCTCTTTAAGCTTACATGCATTATGTAGCATTATAATGTAAAAAATTATTTTAAATGTATTTATTAATGTGTATAGGAAACTATTTCATGCTAGCATCGTTCTGGGTACTTAATAAATAAAAACTCAATCTGCTTAACCACTCAGTAAAGTGGGATAAATAAATAAATAATTTCTTCATAAGAATCTGATGAGTTAGGACCTTTTGTTAGTGTCATCTTAAAGAGAAAGACACTATGGTAAAACAGTCTTTCAGTGACTTAAGTTTGATAAAAATTTATCAGTAATTTCTACAATTCTGGTAGTCTTTAAGATGTTAAATGAGAATGTCTCAGGGTCTTTTTTACTGACTTTCTCTGCCATCTTTTCATGATTCTACATTACTCAGCAGGTCTTACTCTAGTGTGTGAACTCTGGATTGAGTAACCCCTTACCCAATTTTGGTTTAGTCTACAGCCTAGACTAGGATATCAATACTTCATTTCTACAGGGGGTCTTAAAATAGCCAAAACTAAAGAGAAATTAAAAAGTTTTAAGTTATACTGCAATAAACTTGTGAGAATCCTAGTCCTTATTATTTAATATAGCTTAAAGATCACCATTTAAAAATATGGAAAATGAAACTCTTTGACCCTAATACTTGAAAATCAAAGTATTACTTGCAAAGAATTTTCTCATAAGTAAATTATTTATACAAATCAACAATAACAATACATCCTATAAATAGCAGAACACACAATGCTACTAAAAATGAGCTATAACAGATACAATTTAACTGAAATTTCTATAATCAGGATTAATCCTAAAGTAAGTATGCCTTTTCAACTGCTTGTCACAGCATATATTATAGGGGAAAGAAGCTTAAAACAAAATAATTCCCAGTAAAGTTATTGAGTTCAAGAAGAAGAGGAGGAGGAGGAAGAAGAAGACAACAAAGATGACAAGAACTCAGGATGAAGAAGTAGAAGTGAAAAAGAATGAGGAGGAAGTTAAGTTTTAAGAAAACGACTATACATAGTATCTCTTCTTAGGAGTGTAATGCATAAGAGTCACTACTATCATTACACTCCAAGAATCTTTGGAAATGCCTAGAAATTAATGAATGCGAGTAAAAAGTAGATAAGTATATAAATGTTTAATCTTTTCAATTTGAGTTACATCTTAAGGTGGGCCAAGGTTCCAGGCAACAGTATTGCTTAGAAAATGAGGTAATATGAAGACAATCTGCTCATTAAAAGAGGATTTTTGATAAAATAAAAAAACAAAAAACCTAGCCCAGAAGACAAAGAACACAATATTCATAGATAATACCTTAAACACAATCATTAAAATTAAGCTGCCTACAGCTTAGTATGCTTTAAACTCTAAAAGAAGGAAATAAAAAGCTATCAACACATAGTATATATTTGTGTAAATACAGAAAATTCCATTCACTTTGCACCTAATGAAATGTATTTCAATACCGGCTCTGTTTTTAATGAAATATATTTGAAAACTGAAATCAATGTCACAGAATGTCACATGCCCTATTACATTTATGAAAGTTAAATGAAGAATCTGAGTAAGGGTATTAAAACTTGAATACATTTGTGATCGATGGGATCTTAGCACATCATTCTCATTTTTTCTTTCTTCTTTCTCTCTTCTGTCCTTCCCTCTTTCAGCTACCACCCACAGAGCACTCACTATTTTTTAAAAAAAATTCTAGAAGAAAGGAATAATATGATGAACAAAATGCAAATTCTTCCTCCTAGAAGGTTGCAATAGAGAAAGTGGACAAATACATACTTGTCCTTGAATGTTATAGATATGTAATGATGGAGAAAGAGAAGAGGAAACTAGGCTACAAATATTAAAATCACATTTTGTCTCAAGATGCAAGTATATTTACTTGCATCTTGAGACAAAAAAGACTGGACCAAAACAGCTTAGGATCTGGTCTTTCTCTATTCTTCCGTGTTCTGGCCCAGTAAGTCATGTGATTCCAAGTTATAAAACCCAAATAGCCTGTTTTCCATGGTTTTCCATCTGTAGTATAAGTGAGTATTGAACAGCCAAGACATCATCAGTCCCCCAGAAGGCTGGATGACCTGGTTAACACTAACTCCCATATCACTGTTCTCTATTACTGCCCAACTTCCATAATAAACATAGGTCTTGTCACATGTTACATATGACTCTCTTCTGTCTCACTGAATGCAGAAATGTCAGTAACTCATACATAGTACACCTGTTTGAGAGCATTCTTTTCCAATACTTTTAATCCACCTTTCTGGCTGTTAATCTCTTTTTTGTCAATTGCTCTATTTTATCTGTATACAACTTTGAATACAACACAGGGATACAGGAGGCAATGTAGCCCAATGGATGCTGGATTTAAACAGCTCAATAATTAGTTTTATGGTCAGGGGAATGTGATTTAAATATTTGTAGCCTAGTTTCCTCAACTAAGTTACTAATTATAGTCTGGATATCATAATATGATGGAAGACTTTAAGAAATAATACACATGAAACCTTCAGAAGATTGTCTATGTGAAGTAACTGCTCAAACTGTAGATTATTCATATTATTATCTATGGACACAGGAGGATACCATGCAGACATGAGCTGTGGGAAGCATACGACTATGATAAAAAGTATAGGTGGTGATTATGATGCGAGTCACAGCAACAGTCAAGACATCCCTGGTTCATGAGCTGACTATCTGGAGCTCATTCCCTATGGTGGGACGCCTTGCTCAGCCTTGATGCAGCAGGGAGGGGCTTGAATCTTCTTCAAGGCAATGTGCCAGGACTTGTTGACTCCCCACGGGAGGCCTTCCACTTCGGGAGGAGTGGATGGGAGTGGGCTGGAGGGAAAGCAAGTGGAGGGGGTTTGAGAGTAGGGTAGAAGGGAGAAATGTGGTTGGAATGTAAAATGAATTTTAAAAAAAAGACATCCCTGACCAGCACCAGCAACTGATGGAGGAGGGTCATCTGTCTATGGAATTTAAGGTCAATTTGTTACATGTATATGTATTTCTGATTTTGATTAA
>LOJH01067793.1:0-10182 GCA_001685095.1 Ellobius talpinus
TGAACTCACAGAGATCCACCTGCCTCTGCCTCCAGAGTGCTGGGACTAAAGGTGTGCGCCACCACTGCCTGGCAGGTTTATTATTATGAAATGCTTATGGTAACAGTCCTCCACATGTACAAGGTAACTGATTTGAGATAATCAAGTTTCACGATAGGGAGGTGACAAAATACTGCTTTCTTTTTTGTATTGATTTAGAAACTAGTTTGTGACTTACTATGAGATACCAAGGTATTACTAGTTTTTATAATAGATAATCAGAATATTCAAATCTACCTTTTATATATATAATCTTTGGAGTTTGACTTTTAAAGGGGTAATACATAGTTTTTCTTTGTTTGGGTGATACTAAAGTTCAAACATGGGATCTAGTCGTGCTGGGCAAACTTTGCTTGCTCTCTTATCACTGAGCACCCTTCCTCCTGATATTTTCAATGGAATAAGTACATATTTTGGTTATATTTATAAATTCAGTGGTGAACATCTCTGTAGTGTGAATTTAGAACATTTAGCATACTAAAGATATGAAACATTTATTGCTACATGACTTTAAAATGTGTACAATATTTAGGTACTAACCTTTTAAAATTGGACAATAAGGCTTATTTGGAAGGAAGTCATAGGTATGGGTAAACTAAACTTCTTATTTATAGATTTATTAATTGGACAATAGAATTTGCCTTTTATATGTGTAAGATATTTATATTAACTCTTATGAAATTTTAATGATCTCTTTTTAGCTCCTTCCAGCTGATAATTGCATTATGGATGAATACAAACGAGAAATTGTGGAAGCTAAACAAATTGTAAGAAAACTCACAATGGTTGTATTGTCTACTGAAAAACTTGATGAACGAGACAAAGAAAAGGACAAGGATGATGAGAAAGTAGAAAAGGTACATCATTTAGTCTAGTAAAATTTGCAATGTTTAAAATCACTAAATTTAATTTCTCATTAATCACCTTATAAAAATAAAATGTCTTAGTTTTGATTATGTTAAAATATGATTTGGGAAATATTTGTTTGGATTTTAATATGAATGGTACCTTTAGAAAGAAAACTGCTTTTTGTTTCTTGTATAAATTTTAAAAAAAGTCACAAAATAATATTGATTTTATTTTTGCTGTATATATAATATTCAAGTAGTAAGGGGATTCTCAGAGATGAATGAATTCTAGTGTCTCCTGCATTATAGCATGAAGTCAAACTTAATTCCAAATTTATAAACTATAATGCCTATGTTTGTGCTAAATGGAGAAATAAAACAAAAAAAGATCCTATTTTTTCAAGTCTCTAAAAATTCAGGCAGTTGTTAAATTTCCTAGATATTGTAACTTTTTTGATGTTCATTAATTGTGATATTTAGCTGAAGTTGTAAAGATAAATATCTGTATTCCAAGTATCATTGTTACTCTTGTTCATTTTTAGCCACCTGACAACCAGAAGCTTGGTTTGTTGGAAGCCTTGTTAAAGATCGGGGATTGGCAGCATGCACAGAACATCATGGATCAGATGCCTCCATACTATGCAGCTTCACATAAACTAATAGCTCTAGCTATTTGCAAGCTTATTCACATAACTGTTGAGCCTCTATACCGAAGGTATGCGACTCTGGATTAAGTGCTAAGAACTAGTTTGGGATTGCTAAAAAGATATGTGTATTTCTCTCTTTTCTCTTTAAATCTGGCATATCTATTACTATATTTTCTCAAAATGGAAGACTATTCACAGGACATGTCAGCCATGTTTACACAGCTTCTCTCCTAATGTCCCAGTGTTCTAGAATATGTGCTGCAATGTTATATGAAAACTTAGGTTAAACTTCTGGAGCCTTTCTATATTTATTGAGAGTGAAAATACCTTTCTTTTATTTTTAAACTTTTCTCCGTGGGAGGCAGAAAATTTCCCCTTTTATTAACCTCAGGGAAACATGATTCTGGGGTTAATGACTCTGCGTATTAGTATTCTGACACTCAGGCTGCTTTTTGGGAATTTATTAGCGTAGTTCCTCTTATTATCCCAGATGTGTCTGTCCACTAGCCCTGTAGATGTCAGCCTATTTAGGGAACTTAGGAGCAGTATTAGCAGCAGCTCTGACTTCAGCCTCATAAATAAAGCCTGTTTCAGGCCTCTCAAAAGCTCCAGCCTTCATGACTTGTGCATAGCCACTAGCTGCTGCTTTCATTGCGACTTGAGGTGTAGACAGCGCAGACCTCTTCTCAGAGATCAACTCCTGTGACTTCAAAGTAAGATACCTGCTTAGTATGTGAGAACTCTGTGCATGCTGTCCTTTCTAGTATTGTACTTCGATTGTCCAGTTATCTTGCCTACCACCCCTTCCTCATACTCACTGTAGGTAGTTGAACTCAGATTGAGAAATGTTTGATTTCATCTTGTCATATATCTGAGGGCCATCTCTTCTTCATTCCTATAACTATATTCTCTATGTTGGCCAAGCTTAACTTAAACTGATGTTACATGTTACATGAGAGCTACATTGAGAATTCCTTATTTAATTTGCTATTTTGAAACATTCTCTTTCTGAGCTTTGTTTTTATGCTTGTTGAATTTGTTTTTATATTAATTTCCACTTGAGAATTACTATAATAGAGTTAGTGATGGCTAGAATAGATATACAAGCAAGAAAATTGTTATTGTGTTAAGATATTTGGGTTTAATAGTGCATAGATTTCTAAATCTTGCTTCTTTTTTATAGAGTTGGTGTTCCTAAAGGTGCTAAAGGCTCACCTGTTAGTGCTTTGCAAAACAAGTTAGCACCAAAACAAGTGGAGAGCTTTGATGATTTGAGGAGGGATGTATTCAACATGTTCTGTTACCTTGGTCCTCACCTATCTCACGATCCCATTTTATTTGCAAAAGTCGTGCGCATAGGCAAGTCATTTATGAAAGAGGTCAGTAAGATTTTTCTTCCTAGTAGAAAATTAAAATTTGAAATGAATGTATTTGTTTTGATGAGAATTTCTAAAAGCAGAAACAAAGTAAACATGATGTAAGGAAAGTTGTGTTGAATAAATTAAATTGAGTTTATGGAAAGTCCATGATGATTCATCAGATACCTCCCTGAGGAAAATCTATATTTTTAATTCTGTTATAACTAGCACTTTCTTACTATTTTTCCCCTTATCTGTCTTCAGTGTATTTTCTAGCATGCGGTTTTGAATCATTACTATTAGCTGATTGTTTGTAATTTTTCCAGCCACAAACTCCTGGGCTTATTATTTCTATTTTTTACTTATTTTTGGTGATAGGATTCAACTTGGTGTTTTGTGTGTTCTGAGTATGTGCTCTACTGTGGAGCTGTGTTCCCAGCTCATCATTTTTCTTTTTAAGTAAAGCTTTTATTGAAATAAATTATAGATACAGAAAAATATGTAAATTGTGATTGTATAGTTCAGTGACCTTTCTAAAACTAAACACCCATGTGTCTACCACTTAAACCAAGAAATTGAATAGTACCAGCAATACCCCTACCTCATTTATAAACTTAGACTATTTAAAAACCATATGACATAGAATGTGCATATGACATGCATCTCCAGTCTTAAATTACCTTTTCCTTCCTTAAGTCAGTTTCCCCTATGTGTTGCTGGTTTCTGTCATTGTAGTTTTGCTTTTTCTATGATCTTATGTAAATAGTGTTTTCTTTTCTGATTTCTTTCACTTAATGTTTTGAGATTTATCATTCAAGTTATTACATGGATCAGTAGTCCTTTTGATGAGTAATAATATTTCATTATATTTAAACACGTAGTTACTGATAAATTTACCAGGTGATGGATATTTAAGTTATTTCTGGTTGGGGCTGTTATAAAGATGCTTTAAATATCTATACTTTTGGGGGGCATATTTTTGTATTACCAGAAGTAGGATTTGTTAGTGAAATAAATAAGTATATGTTGAACTGTAAGAAATTACAAAAATGCTGGATGTGATAGTGCACACTTTTTTTAAGATTCATTTATTATGTATACAGTGTTCTTCCTGCATGTATGCTTGAAGGCCAGAAGAAGGCACCAGATCTCTTTATAGGTAGTTGTGAGTCACCATGTGGTTGCTGGGAATTGATCTCAGGACCTCTGGAAGAGCAGCCAGTGCCCTTAACCTCTGAGCCATCTCTCCAGCCCTCCTGTGGGTGTACACTTTTAATCCCAGAACTCAGGAGACAGATGCAGGCAGATCTCTATAAAATTTTCAGATCATCCAGGTTTATATAGCAAGCTCTGGCTATATAGTAAAAACCTTTCTTAAAGCAAAGAAGAAATTATGAAAACTGACAATGTCTATAGTATTTTACATTTCTGAGAGCAATCTTTGAGACTTCTAGATGCTCCATAGCCTCACTGACACATGGTATTTTAATACTTAAACTTTATCCATCTTAGTAAGTTATGGTATCTTATTGTGGTTCCAATTTCTGTCATGCTAGTGACTAATGTTGAGTATCTTTTCATGTACTTATTTGCTACTTAGAATTTTTAGTGAAGTGTCTGTTCATGTTTTCTCCATTTTATATCACAGTCTTTTTGTTACTGAGTTCTAGTCTTTATATTGTTGGATTTTATCAAATAGGTGGTTTTTGAATTCTTTTCAGTCTGGTTTGCCTTCCCACTTTTAACTGTTTAAAAAAAATTCAAGTGTATATGTGTGGGAGTGGCAGGGGTTTGTGCCAGTGGGTGCAGGTGCCAGGGGAAGCCACAAGAGGATGTAGGATCTCTTGGAGCTGTAGTTAGAGGTGGTTGTGAACCAAACTCTGGTCCTCTGGAAGAGTAGAGACTTCTTTTCACCACGGAACTATCTCTCCAGCCCTTCGAAACTCTTTCTGTAGAGCTATGCCTCTGAAATTAAGAGTCCAACCTTAGTTCGATTCCTGGCATCTACTTTGGGTGGCTCACAACCACCTCTAACTCCAGCTGCCCGAGATCCCATGACTCTGGCTTCCACAGGTACATGTACATATCTACACACAGACTCATAGACATATATACATGTAGACAACTACAGATAATATGCAAATACCATTTTAAAAAGGAAAAATGGCATCTTATTAATTTCAGGTTAGTATGTTTTTCTCTTAAAATTTCCTGGATTTGGTGTGCTCAATCTGTTTATTTAGTTTTGCAACCTATATAAGACTTTCTCATAGATTGTAGCATGCATCATAATTACCTGTCAGGCTTACTAAAATGCAGATTGTTGGTCCTAAACTTCTGTATTTGGTCAATAGGCCTGGGTGGAAGGTGAAAATTTGCATTTCTAACATGTTTCCTGGTGATACTGATGCTTCTGGTTCAAAGATCAAATTGTTACTTTAGTATATCAAGCAGATTTGATCCTCCTTTGTGGGCTTAAAAAGGGGTGGCAGTGACTAATAATCTAAAAATCTGACCAGAAATCACTACTATTCTCTCTGCTCTAGCATCCTGGGCATTTTTCTCCTTGACATAACTGGGAGAGGACAAAAAATGAACAGAGCAACTTACAATTTTGCCATACTTTCAAGAAGACTCCTTTCATATCAGACTTCTTGACTATAAGAATGCTGAGATTCCCAAAGAATACGTGGCATTCTACATAGCGGGAATTTGTCTTGTGTTGTTAGTAACATGTCTTGCCATTGCCATTGATGATAAGGCTCCTCACAAAGCCAAAAAATGTTGCTAAGATAAAAACTCTCACAAGAGTAGGAAGAGAGAAGAAAAGAGGCTCCATTGTGAATCTCCTACTCCCAGGCACTGGATGGAGGCGCTGACTGCTGCAGGAGACCTACAACAAACATAACCACATAAGAGTCTTGTCTCTTTCCAGACTGCAAGGACAGAAAACAGTTGTAGTTAGATTTTGTGTGTGAACCAGTCAGAGGAGTTTCTATTTTATATAGAAGCCAATTTTTATTTTATTTTTTATTAACACACAAAGAAGTCGGTTTTATTATAGCATTTTCAAACTTTTTTTTTGCTTTTTTCTTTTATTGAAATTAATTTTTTATCACATAGTATGTCCTGATTACAGTTCTCCTCCCTCTAATCTTCTCATTTCTTCCCAACTTCCCTGCCATCCAGTTCCACTCCCTTTCTTTTATTAGAAAACAGGCTTCTAAGGGATACTAATACAATAGAATAAAATATAGTAAGATATGACAAAAACTAACACATAGGAATTCGACAAAACAAACAGAAGGAAAAGAGTCCAAGAGAAGGCACAGGAAACATAGACCCACTCATTTGGACATTCAGGAATCCTATAAAAACACTAAACTGGAAGCTATACTATATATACAAAGGGCCTGTTGATTTAGAAGGTCTTGCTCCCTGGTGTCCTGCACCACCTCTGGCTCTTATATTCTTTCTGCCTCCTCTTCTGTTGCACTCCCTGAGCCAGGGGTTGGGTGGGCTGAGGAGGTGGGTATTTAATGGATACATCCTATTTAGGGCATAGTGTTCCATCATTCTCTGTAATGTCTGGTTGTGGCTCTCTGTATTTGTTCCCATATGCTGCAGGAGGAACTGTCTCTGATGATGGTTGAGCAAGACACTGGTCAATGAATATAGTAGAATGTCATTAGGAGTCATTTTATCATTTTTTTAAAGACTAGCAATTTTTGGTTTTACCCTAGGTCCCTGGAGTATCTAGTCTCAGGTGGTCACCCAAGCAGTTTCGGGTATGGGTTCCATCTCACGGAGTGGACCTTAAGTCAAATCAGATATTAGTTGTTTACTCCCCCAAGCATTGTGCTATCATTGTCTTAGAGTATTTTGTAGGCAGGACAGCATTGTAAATCAAGGCTTTCTAGCTAGGATGGTGTTTATTTTTTCTCTTTTGGTAGTGTGCAGAGTATCTTCCTATACTAAAGGAAGTAGAATAGAGGGGTGAAGGCTCTATATAGGCACCAGCTTGACTGCTTCATGTTCAGTGAGATCTGTAGGTATTGCCTTCAGCAATGAGGCTTTACCATCAGTTTTTGTAAAGCAATAACCTGGGTTGTTTGGGGATTCCCATGGGATTCCTTTTGCCAACAACTCAATTATATGTAACTCAATCCCAATACTGGAAGCTTCATTTGGTGACAAGACTTGGCCAGCTGGACCTCTGTCACCCCTAGTATTTGATGGTTTCATTTAGATCCCTTTCATATATGTATATATTTTAGGAAACTTCTACTATAGTTGGTTTCCATACTACCCTTCAAATTTTCATTAATTTAGCTACCTCTCCCCATATTTTCTCTCTCATTCGCCCTCCTTTATAAGTCCCCACTTAATCCTCCTATTTCACGTCCCCTGCATGTTCACTCATAACTATTCTATTTTTGTTTCCTAATGAGATCTATCTGTCTATAGTTCCTTACTCTATACCTACCCTCTGTGGTTATATGGATTGTAGCTTGGTTATCATTGACTTAACAGTTAATAGCCACATATAAGCAAATACATACCATATTTGTCATTCTGGATATGGGATACCTCACTCATGATGATTTTTTTCTAGTTCTATCCTTTTACCTGCAGAATTCATTATTTCATGTTTTTATCAGCTGAGAAATACTCCATTGTGTAAATGTACCACATGTTCTTTATTTATTCATCTGTTGAAGGACATCTAGGTTCTTTCTGGTTTCTGACTGATGTGAATAGAGCAGCAATGAAGACAGTTGAGCAGCCGTTTCTGTGGTAGGATGAAGTGTCCTTTGCATATATGCCTAAGGCTGGTAGAACTGGATCTTGGAGTAGATCAACTTCCATCTGCCTGTTGTCCCCCTTGTTCTTTGCTTCTTTTCTGATTTTCTGAGAAGCAAACTTTTACTACATTTATTTTATGTGCGCATATATATATATATGTATGTGTGTATGTATGTATGTATATATGTATGTATACCACAGCACTGTGTGAAAGTCAGCAGACTTGTAGTTAGTTCTCTCCCTCCACCATGTGGATCTCATGGATCAAGCTCAGATCCATGTCAGCCTTGATGACAAGCACCTTTACCTGATGACCCTATCTCATCAGCCCAAGAATGTTTCAAAACAACTAAACCTTTCATTAGAGTTGTTTTCCAAATGGACACTATTGTGATTGATACTGTTTGTTATGCCTCCTACTGTACTTTTGCTATTATAATACTTTCTATACAAACCGTATGAGGAACTGAGGCCAAAGTCTGTTGCTTTTTTATTTTGAGATTTTATTTTTATTTTATACCTTTGGGTGTTTTGCTTGTATGTGTGTCTATGCTATCTGTGCATGCAGTGCTCACAGAGGTCAAAACAAGACATTGGGTTTCTTGCTGCTGGAATTAGAGATGTTTGAGCTACCATGTGTATGCTGAGATTCGAACCCAGGTCCTTTGTAAGAGCAGCCAGTACTCTTAACCACTGAGCCATCTTTCCCCAAGTTGTGTTTTCTTTGGTTGTTTGTTTGATTTTTGAGACAGGGTTTTACTGTGTATCACTGTCAGGCCTGGAACTCACAGGGATCTGCCTCCCTTGCTTCTCAAATGCTGAGATGTACACAACTACACATTGCAGAGACCAAGTTTACTATAAAACAGTCCTGCTTTACAATGAGACCAATCAGGGAAAAACTACTGAGATGCTTGTGTTTGTATTTTTGTATTGTCATTTGTAATAATTGGTTTGAACTAAGATCACCTCTTTTTCCTCATTGATAAAGTATTCAGTCATATTTAGGAAATGTATCTTTTTTGTGCAGTATAAATGTTATTGAGTAGGGGAGCAGGTTTGTGGGGGCATCAGTCCTTGGCCACAGCCTCTTTCATGGCTGACAGCATGTTGCTCAACTCTTCCCTCTTCCTCTTGGTGTGGATGTGTGCCCACTCTTTTCTTGATGAACTGGAGCTAGCACTTGTCCTGGAACACCTTGAGCAGCTCCATGGTGTGCCAGTTGTAGGTCATGAAGCTGCACACCTCCCAGATCATGTCCTGCATGAACTTGGTGTGCTTGGTGAGGTGCCAGCACTGCTGGCTATGCATCGGCTTGCTGGTGTGCTTTGCCACTTTGGCTTTTGTTGAAGCCCACTGCTTTGGGGTTGAACTGGGCCATAGCTGCTGCTTTAATGGCAGCTGGCACAGGAAGATTATGTAGTAATTTTAACATTAGCAAGTGGCAACTCTGTGTGAATGGTGTGTGACTTATTTTTTATGAGACTTGTTTTGATAAGAGTAGGAAATTAATGAGTATATACAAGTCCATACAAGAAAAAGGTAAAATACGTTTTTTAATTCATTTATTAATTGCTCCATCTTCCAAGAATTAAATTTTAGAAGATATATTATTAATGGTATATATGAGTGTGTGCATGTATGTGTGTGTATTGCATGCCTTCAGGTGCCAGAGAATCTAGAGATGACCATCAGATCTCCCAGAACTGGAGTTGTAAGTAGTTGTGAGCCAGTGTAGGTGCTGAAAGTCAAACCTAGATCTTCTGCAAGAGCAGCAAGTTCTTCTAACCATTGAGCTATTGTTCCACCCCCCCCAGTATTTCATTTTGTGACAACAGTTGTTGAAGCTAATTTCAAGACAAGTTCACATTTGTGATACTGCTTACTTGTGAGAAGCTTTTTTTTTTAACATGCATGACAGCAAACACTGCCATATCCTAAGTTGTTAGCATTCTGCTGTCTGATTTCTCACTGCTTATTCTGGGAGCCTGTGCTACCCATACAAGTAAGGTATGAATTGCCAGGGATCTAACACCACATAGCATTTTCTCAGCTGTTTTTTAAAAAAAGATATTCATGTATTTTGTGTGTATGTGTGTGTCTTGTGTATGTACACATATATACTTACATACATACATACCACAGAGTACATGTGGAGATCAGAGGATATCTTGCTGGGGTCTGTTCTTTCCTTCTACTCTGTGGGTTCTGGGGGAATCAATCTTAGGTCACTAGTTTTGCTTGCAGGTGCTTTTGCCACTGAGACATCTCACAGGCTCTGCTCAGTTTTCAACCACTGAAAGATAAGAGTCTATTGTCACGAAGACATTTATACACAGACTCAGAATATACTGTGGTGTTGAACCTTTTTTTTACCTACAGTGCTAACTTGCTACTGGTGCTTCCTAGGATTGCTTGCCTGCACTTGAATATTGTTTGCTTTTGGGGAAAGACAAACTAAAATATGACTACATTTCTTTTTTT
>LOJH01067795.1:0-10182 GCA_001685095.1 Ellobius talpinus
CTTTCAAGGTCTGTGAAGAATTTTGCTGGGATTTTGATAGGAATTGCATTGAATATGCAGATTAGTAAGATTTTGGTAAGATTATCATTTTTACTATGTTAATTCTACCTACCCAAGAATATGGGAGATATTTCCACTTCCTGGTGTCTTCTTCAATTTCTTTCTTCAAAGATTTAAAGTTCTTGTCATACAAGTCTTCAACTTGTTTGGTTAGAGTTACTCAGAGATATTTTATGCTATTGTGGCTATTGTGAAGGGTGATGTTTCTCTGATTTCTTTCTCAGCCCTCATAAAGAAATTTATTTCATTTGTGGATTTATGTGTGCACATTAGGATGTTTACAGGTGAAAGTTCATTTGCAGCCACCTTTCCAGTGGCTACATCATTGAAGAACATGTCTCTCCCTTTCCCATCAACCAGTAACTGCCTGGCAAGGTACTGATGAGTCCAGTCTTGTGGGGTTTTTTTGAAGACCGAATCTCATGCAGCCTAGTCTGGCCTCAAACTTACTATGTGTCTATGAATGACCTTGAATTTATGATCTTCCTGTCCACACTCCCAAGTGCAAGCAGTTCAGGCATGGATCATCATACATGACATATTTTTAAGCATCTGAAATTTTGTATTATTTGCTTCTCTCCTGCATGGATTTTGAAGAGAAGCTAACTGGCATTTGACTCAGTTATACCCCTATAGACCCCTGAGTGTCTCTTCTCCTTCTGGATTGCCAATAACATATATATTACTTTTTTATTATATAGTCCCACATGACCCTGAGACTCATTTTTAAAACAATGTTTCCTGGGACTGGAGACTTGACTCAGTAGCTAAGAGCACTGACTGCTCTTCCAGGGGACCTGGAATATTTCCATCATCCACATGGCAGCTCACAACTGTCTGTAACTCTAGTTCCAGAAGATCTGATACCCTTACATAGGCATACATGCAGGCAAAACACCATAAAAATTAAAAACTAGCCAGGCGGTGGTAGCACATGCCTTTAATCCCAGCCCTTGAGAGGCAGAGGCAAGCAGATCTCTGTGAGTTCAAGGCCAGTCTTGTCTACCAAGAGCTAATTCCAGGACAGACTCCAAAGCTACACAGAAACCCTGTCTCAAAAAACAAAACAAAACAAAACCACTACCACCAACAACAAAAAAGAGTTTTAGATTAATTCCATTGACAGAATCTCAAAACAGCCTAGTATAGACTCTGTTGTGTGGTTATTAGTGGCAACTCTTATGAAGATTTATAATGAAAAGGAGCAAGCTGGGCAAATAAAAATACAAAATGTACAGATTGAGAAAAGGGGCACCAGGAAGTGGAATGGAGCTAAATCCTGTGTTTAAGAGCATAAACAGATTAAGAAATGGAATAAAGGAAGTGGTGACCTCAGGGCAAGATCTCACCCAGCTAAATTTCCAAGTGTGAAAAGGAACTAAAGAAAAGTTTAGAACTGGTTTGTGGGGCGCACTTTTAATCTTAGCACTGGGAAGGCAGAGACTGATGGATCTCTGAGTTTGAGGCTAGCCTGGTCTAGAGATCCAGTTTCAGGACAGCCAAGCTTAGACAGTGAAGGACAGAAAGCTGGTGAAGATGTTAGTGAGCAAGGGGGCCTTGTTCCAGCCCCAGGAAGCAGCAGAACTTGGCAGCTTTGGCCATGTGGTTCTGGAGTTAAGGATAGAAAATGATGGCTATGAATTTTCCCCCGAGACTAAGGCAAACTGTTGAAGCTAGGCATGTGTCAGGGCTGTCTCTGAATGCAGGCCTAGAGAAGCCATTGCATGAAGCTGTGAAGGTGAAGCCTGGATTGCCTTGGAGACCCCAAGATGTTGGAGATGCCAGAGTCATGGGATAACTGCTGAGGGGAGCTGCTAAGAGGGAGTGGAAACAACCCAAGAGAAAGAAGTGTGTTGCAGTCAACAAAACTGAATGGAGTTGGAGATCTGAAGAACGTTTTGAACTAAGATCTGAATTGAGATCATTTCCTGTTGCCTGCAAAGATGTAGGATTCTCAGCTCTTTCTCCAGCACCATATCTGCCTACATGCTGCCTTGTCCCACCATGATGATAATGGACTGGATCTCTGAAACTGTAAGCGAGCCCCCCCCAGTTAAACATTTTCCTTTATAAGACTTGCCATGGTTATGATGTCTCTTCACAGCAACAGAACACTAAGACACTCATGCTTTCTAAACATGGTTCAGATTGGATAAGCTCTAAGTTTTTCCTTCACTAAGACTTCTGTCCTGATCAGTCAAATGTTGAGCTCATCCAGTGTGTGTTTTAGTTTGGTTATTTCAGTCTTCTGTTACAAACTGTGTTTGCTTCATTTTATCTCCTAGCTTCTGGAAACAAATTTCTAATTAAAAAAATGTTCCAGTGTCATCTGTAGTTGCTCATGGGA
The DNA here is from genome assembly GCA_001685095.1 of Ellobius talpinus. NCBI lineage: Eukaryota > Metazoa > Chordata > Mammalia > Rodentia > Cricetidae > Ellobius > Ellobius talpinus. The sequence goes on from LOJH01067795.1 coordinate 2,408, forward strand.
GTATTATTTTTTGAAGCTTGAGAACAATTTTATTAGAGTTCCAAAGAAAAACCTCAGGGCAGGCAAGCTGTAAATCTTAGCAGCTGCCCAGTAGAGGATGGAGAAGAGAATGAGTTAAGCCAGTCAGCTTCATAATGGACACACAGCCTTATGGCTGGGAGGGGTCCCGTAGAAACTTGGTAAGGAAGCCTGAAGTGTTAGGTAAAACATGCTTAGAGCAGAGTTAGAAAGAACGAAAGGGCTGGGTGGTGGTGGTGCACACCTTTGATCCCAGGGGAGGCAGACGCAGGTGGATCTCTGTGAGTTCAAAAGAGGCCAGCCTACACAGTGAGTTCCAGGACAGCCAGACCTACACAGACAGATAAATCCTGTCTCAAAAAACCAAAAATAAAACAAAGAGAATGAAAGGAGGAAGAGCTGTGCTTTTCTGAGTAATTCGGAAAAAATGGGCTGACTTACAAAGCCACATGGCTGGGGAGCTTGAGGCCGCTCAGGAACAATTCTTTATGTTTGATTTTAACCTTGTTCAATACTTTAAGTCTGTCATCTGGGGGCTAGAATCTGCTGACTGTTGCTGCTGTAGTCTATGGAACATTTTGTCAGGAGACTCTGGATTTTATTCAGATCTTTTATTTGTGATAGGCTTCCTCCCACAGCAATGCCATGGGAGAGTGCACTGCCTGGTTATAACTAGATAGGAGGTCAAGTTCCAGGCCCCTTGTTGATCTCAGCTAAGAAAGGAGAGGGTGGTGCCTCCTTACTGCTGAGCAGAGATGGTTGCAGCGGTTATCCTTTTAAAATTTACTTTTAACTTAAAATTTTTTAGAAAATTATTAAAAATGCTTTTCATACAATGTATTTTATTATAGTCTTTTCCCTTCCCCAACTCCTCCCCAGCCCTCTCTACCCACCTATCTTCATGTTCTTTATCTCTCCCTCACTCTCTTTCTAAAAAAAATCCCAAATATAAAAACTAAGTAACTAAAAAAATAAAAACCCAATAGGACAAAAAAAAATACCAAAACAAACAACAAGCACACAGAAAAACAAGGAGTCTATTTTACGTTGGCCAACTATTCCTGGGCATGGAGCCTGCATTGGAGTGGTGTTTTGTATACTCAGTGACACTCCACTGGAGAAAACTTATTTTCCCTTTCCCAGTTTTGCTTCTTTTTTAGGGGTGGGACTTTGTGTCCATTCCCCCTTCTCAGTGCTGAGATTCTGTCTGGCTTGAACCTGTGCAGGTCTGTGAGTTCCTATGTGTATCGGTCTTGTTGCATCTGTAAGATGCTGTTTCCTTGGAGACATCTGCCACGTATACCTCTTAGAATCTCTTCACCTCCTCTTCTACATAGATCCCTGAGCCTTGAGAGGGGGGTTTTGATGAAGACTCCCAATTTAGGGCTGAGTGCTCCAAAGTATTGCCCAGTTGTGAGTCACTGTGTTGATTCCCATCTACTGCAAAAAGAAGCTGCTCTGATGAGGGCTGGTGGAGGGTCACAGGGCTCTCATCTGTCGTGGCGGCAGGGGGGGGTCCCTGGTAGAGAGTGGTTCTGTGACAAAGGAATGGTGATGGATGATAATGAACAGCTGAAAGGCTCAGTGGCAGGGAAGAACCAGGAGAACCCTGGGTCCAAACCAGGAAACTGGGCTCCTAGTGGATGTAGGTGAGCAGGAAGCGACTGCAGTGGTTGTTATCGAAGAGCAGCATATTATTGTGGCTTTCTCTGACATCTATTTGTGGTAGCATTTCTAAGCAGCTGACTTCTTTAGCAGCCGGTCTGGGATATATGAGACACCAAGAAAACCTGGGGAACCCACCATGAGTTCAGGTCACTTAGGTTGCAAGTCAATCTGTCCCTTTCTTTTTTAAGAGTCATATGTTTGTTTGCTTTATATATAATGCACATGGTTTAGAATATACTGCGTGTGAGGAATAGGGAAGAGTGGGTCTATTCCATTTAGCAAGCATTTGGTATTCGAAGCAAATTGGAAAGCTGAAAAAGCTTGCTAAGTGGGTGCCTCATGGGACAACCAAAGACTTTTTCAAAATTTATTATTTTGAACTGTCATCCTCATTTGTTCTATGCAACAATAACGAGCCATTTCTGGATCAGATTGTGATGTGCAGCGAGAAGCAAACAAGCAGCTCAGTGGCTGGACTGATAAACTAACCGCAAAGCACTTCCCACAGCCAGACTTACACACACATACACACACACACACACACGCTCGCACATGCACACGCACATGCACACACACACACGGATGCACACACACGTCATTGTCACTGTTTGGTGGTCTGCTGCTGATCTGATCCACAAGTTTCTAAATCCTGGCAAAACCATTACACTTAAGAATGCTCAGCAAACCCACAAGAGACACTGAAAACCTCAATGAATGCCTGCAGCTGGCATTGATCAACAGAAATGCCAATGCTCCACAGCAATACCCTATCACATAAGCATAGCCAATGCTTCAAAAGCTAAATGAGGGGCTGGAGAGATGGTTCAGCAGATAAGGACACTGGCTGCTATTCCAGAGGACTCAAGTTCAATTCCCAGCATCCACATGGCAGCTTACAACTGTCTATAACTCCAGTGCCAGCAAATTTTACATCCTCTTCAGGCCTCCGTGGGTGGTATACCTCTGTCCTATGGTGCGGAGACATACATGCTGGGAAACCGCCCACACACATAGAATAAAACTAAAGGAAAAATATTTTTAAATTGGATGAATTGAGCTACAAAGTTTTGCTTCATCTAATGTATTTTCTGACCTCTCCCCAACTGGCTACCACTTCTTCAGGCATCTCAACTATTTGCATGGAAAATGCTTCATAATCAAAGAGATAAAGAAAATGATTCCCAAGAATTTCCAAGAATGTAATCCAGAAGCATAGGTTTTCATGATCTAGCAATAAACCCATTGATTTTTTTTGTTGGAAAAATGCATTGATTGTAATGGTTCCTGTTTTGAGTATTAAAGATATATTTGAGTACCGTTGTAGTGGTTTAAAATGAATGGTCTGTAACCTCAATTCCTTTTCTTGCCAACCTAATAAACAGGTTGAAGACAACTTGACACTTGAGTAGACTGCAGGGACGTGAGTAGTGAGCCACACCAAATAGTAAAGATACCAAGACAACAGGCATTGCGGAGATTGCGCTCAGCTTGTTGATGAAAACAGAAAAGAGTCCCAAGTGACTGCAACAGAGTGAGGGCGTTGAAGACCAGCAGACAAGGTCTGAAATGCAATGAGGGAGTCACATTGCTTATCACCTGGTAGACCACTACAAGGATGCGAACTTTATTATTAGAGAGATGGGGACTCACCGGATGGTTTTGTGAGGACAACTGATGGAATATGACTTGGTTTCATCAGAATGGGTCTGATTTCTTTGTAAACAGACTACCACATTGGGCAAAGGTGGAAACCTTGAGACTAATCAAGAAGGAGACTACTGAAGTGATCCAGTTGAACAAGCAATTGTGTCGTGGACAAGAGGAATAACACTAGGTAGGATGAGAAGCAATGTAGCTCTAAGTTTATTTTGAAGAGACAGCTGATGGGATTTACTGATATATTGGATAATGAAGTATTGTTCCAAGGATTTTACCCCCAGAGAAACCAGGAACGTCAAACTACTATTTCTTTTTAAATTGAGTTACACAAGTCCCTTAATTTTCTTCTTTCTTTTTTTTAAGATTTATTTATTTATTATGTATACAATGGTCTGTCTGCATGTGTCCCTGCAGACAGAAGTTGGCACCAGATCTTATTACCAGTGATTGTGAGCCACCATATGGTTGCTGGGAATTGAACTCAGGACCTCTGGAAGAGCAGTCACTGCTCTTAACCACTGAGCCATCTCTCCAGCCCCAATTTTCTTCTTTCTTTAAGATAAAATATTTATCTACCGATTTTATGTGTGTGTGCCTGTGTGCTATAAGCAGACAGATACCTGCAAAGGCCAGAAGAAGGCACCAGATCTTCTTGCAATGGGAATTCCAAGTAGTTGTGAGCTGTCTGATATGGGTGCTAGCAATTTAGTCTGGGGTCTCTGGAAGATCAGCAAGTACTCTTAATCACTGACCAGTCTCTGCAGCTCCTGAAACCACTATTGAATAAGACAGTGACAACTTTGGGAGGGGTTATTGTTAAGAAGATCAGCCATTCAGATATACTGAGTTCGAGATGTCTGCTAAAGGTCCACATGTAGATGAACACAAGCTCTGTTGCCATGGTACTCAGTAAAAGAAAAGAAAATATCGAAGCAAGTCACTCAAATGTCCATGAACAGTGCTACTTCTGAGGAAGGGTGCAGGGAAGCAAGTTCTTTGCTTTACTTGGACAGGGAGGATGTGAGAAAAGTTTTCTAAAGTAGATAACATCTTTGGATTGGCCAGACCAATCCTGAGGGGTAGCTACTAGGTGTCCATTGATGAGGGAATAAATGCCATGTTTTCTATATTCTTAGACCTTGGCACACAGGGATTGCTCAGTCAGACTCATCCGGACACCAGTTGTGTGACTGTAAACTTCTCCGAAACTCAAGTTCTGTATCATGTGATGAAAATCATCATAGTATTTTGTGAGGGTTCAGTGCTTGACCCACTATTTGATACACAGGGACTTCATGTTAATTGTTGTTGTTGAAAGTTTTCATTGATGGACAACAGCTTTCCTTAATGATTGAGTATAGACTAGACTAGCAATTGGGTAGCTTAAAATATTCTCTATGCTTAGCAGCTTACTAATATAGTGCCAGAATCTCTTCTATATTTTAAACAAGGCTCAGAAAAACAAACAAGCAAAACCTCCATGCCCTACAGTCTGGACCCTCCAAACTTCTCTGGTTGAGAAAAATGCATAGCTAAGTCCAGAGTGGATGGAAAGGTGAAATTGTCTTCCCAATTTTGTCCTTCCCGAACCCCCTGACTCCTCCCTCCCATTCTACCTCTCTCTCTCTCTCTCTGTCTCTCTCTCTCTGTCTCTCTCTCTCTCTCTCTCTCACTGTGGTGGTTTGAATAAGAATGGTCTCCATAAGCTCATATTTTTGAATGCTTAGTAACCAGGAATTGGCACTATTTGAAAGGATTAAGAGGTGTATAGCTATCAGGTACTTCTCCAGCACTGTGTCTGGCACCATGCTGCCTGCCATGATGAAAATAAACTATATCTCTGAAACTGTAAGCAAGCCCCAATTAAATGCTTTTCTTTGCAAGAGTTGCCATGTTCATGGTGTCTCTTCAGAATAGAACACTGACTAAGACAAAAGCTGGCACCAGGGAGCAGGGTATTGCTGTGACAGGCCTGACCATGCTGTTTGTTGGTGGAATGTAGATGTTGGGAAACTTTGAATTAGGAAAGCAATTGAATGTTTTAAGTGGGGCTTAATGGGCTACACTAGTAGGAGCATGGAAGGCAGTGGTGCTAAGAATAATGTAGATTCTGGCTTAAGAGGTTTCAGATGAGGAGAATATTAGTGTCCTAGAGACTGTTCTTGTGATATTTTGGTGAAGAATGTGGTTGCTTTCTGCCTTTGTCCAAAAATTCTATCTGCCTGTGACTAAATTGAAGAGTTTGGATTAACATAATTGGCAAAGGAGATTTCAAAACAGCTTCATATTGACTGTGCCACATGGTTATTAGTGGCCGGTCTTATGCAGATCTATAATGAAAAGGAACAAACCAGAAAGCAGCACTTCTCAATGGCCTCTACATCATCTCCTGCCTCCAGATTCCTGCCCTGTTTGAGTTTCTGTCCTGACTTTCTTCACAATGAGTAGTACTGTGGAAGTGCAAGCCAAATAAACTCTCTCCCCATCTTGCTTCTCAGTTATGGTGTTTTATCACAGCAATAGAAACCCTAATTAAGACAAGATCTAAGTGTGACTCTTAAGTTTGCACATTTTTCTTTTTGCCCCAGACAGAAATTAATGAAGGAAACTCACAACTAGTCAATGTTCAGAGAATAAAGGTCTTTGGAAAGCCAGCCACAAATGGGACATCCATATCATCTGCTTCCTCATAGACTCAGGGACCATTGTAGAAGCAAGGATAGAAAGATTGTGAGAACCAGAGGTTGGGGAGGACCAGACTGAAACAGTGTTTTCTGGACACACCAGAACTGTTGGACTCCAGAGCTTACAGAAGCTGTGTTTGTTCGCACAAGCCCTGCACAACATCATGCCAGTCAATATCCTAGCATGGAGAACTGAGAGGCTCATGAGCCCCACCTCATACCTAACTAAGGAGTTATTGATGGGTGATGGCTTTTGAGAAAGTCCATTTTGTTTAAGGGCAGTTTGACCCCTGGATGTTTGACCATACGCCAGTGGATGGTTACATCCATGTGTAAATGGGCAGGACAAATTGGACTCACTGTGTTATTTTTTTAAAAGAGGGTCACGTTAGAGGGCATGGGGAGGTGGGAGGTGAAAGGAATTAAAAGGGGGAGTGAGGGTGAATATGATCACAACACATTGTAAAGAATTTTCGTAGGATTAATAAAATTATATTAAAAAGAAGGCTGTGTCCATATCTTGGAGGTGTGTACCATCTTTGTTCTATGTAATCTTTGGCAAAATACTTCATAAACTCATGAATTTTGATTCACTCTGGTTCATTCTGAAAATATTTTCAGAATGTGGGATAGTCAAGAATTTGGCTTTACCTGAGCAGAGGTCCCTAAGGGAGATGGGAATTCCTTAGGCTGCTATTAGTTGTATTGGCTGTGTTTCTCTGACACTGCCCCTGAAAGGCTAGTGAAGGTGTACTGCTGGCCTTTCCAGCTGAAAGCAAATTGTTTCTTGGGAGTCCTTTGGGACAGGTATGGATAAAAAGCATTTGCAAAATCAATAGCTGCATACTAGGTGCCAAGAGATGTATTAACCTAGGTCAAGCAAAGACTCGAATCTAGCACAGCAGCTTCAATTTGAGTCAACATTGATTGATCTTATGGTACTAAATGGTCATTCCCTTCATCTTATGCGCAGGCCAAGTAGGAGAGGTAAAGGGGGGATGTGATGAGGACCACCACCCCGTGTCTTACAAGTCCTTGGTGAGGGCACTAATCTCTGCAATCCCTTCAGAGATACAATATTGCTTTTGGTTAACTTCGGTTCCAAGCAGAGGTAGCTCTAATGGTCTATATGTCATCTTCATTCCACAGGTCAGGGAACCAATGTGAGGATTTTGCCAACTTCTAAGTTGTTTATCAAACCCAATTATGCATTCTGAGACTGGGAAAATAACTACAGGAAAATAACTATAGTTTAGGCGCTCATTGAATCAACTGTGAGTCAGACCTTTGATAAAATTCCATTGCTTATCTTGTATCCTTAAGTCCCTCCTTTGACTGAAGAACCACAATGCTATTTGAGATCTCCTGAACTTAATGTCAATTCAGAGCCAGTGTAGATTCAAAATACCTGATTATTTCCTTTCCCCAGCATATAGTTACCTGGGAAAAGACTGTAGATTCATTTCAGGAGAGATTGAAGAAAGGTTAATAGTAAAAAACAATTGGTAGTATAGTAGGGTCCCTCCTCAAGGGGACCTAGGATCCATTTCTTTCATAGTCCTATAAATTGTCTAAAGTGTGGAAGTTGGTTGAGGAGCCATGGTTCTTTGTGGTTATGATTCAAGATAGACTTTTGCTCATTTTCTCTGAAAATACATTTCTTATACATATTAAACAAGAACTTAGTAGACTTCTGTAACATGAGGGCCGGCTTGTTGGGGTTTCTGTCCCACCCAGGTACCCCAC
>LOJH01067797.1:0-10181 GCA_001685095.1 Ellobius talpinus
CATTTATTTAAAATATAATTGACAGAATACAGACCATTGTCCCACACCAGTTAGTGGCATCATTCCTTATAGGGATGACTCTGAACTTTATAAAAGTGGAAAAAGAAGGATAAGTACAAACACACATTCATTAATACTAATATTGACTGTGGGTGTGACTGGCTCCTTCAACTTCTCATCGCCTTTATTTTATTATATCAATAGACTGTAACTTGGAGCAGAACTAAACTAATTAATCTATTTTCCCCTTTAAGTTGTTTTGGTCAGTGTGTTTTATCATAGCAAAAAGAAACTTAAGATAGGCCCTACGTTACAAATGTTATAAGAACATAAAAACACTATGTATCTCTTTATTGCATCATTAATTACTATTATTATTTAACACTTAATCTATGATATATTAATCTATAGGTGTGTGAATATATAGGCAAAATAGGGTACACATATGGTACACTTAGTTATCCTCTAAACAACTTTAAAAAACACTACTGATAATTGCTGTGTTTCTTTGGTCAAAGTACTTTTTAATATCTGATGGTGTCAGATTGACTATTTGTGACTGGTCACACACCACCGCTAAACTCATGTGTTACAAACAGAGAGATTGCATATGTTTATTATCTGATTCATAATGATATACCATTATCATCTACAGCTAGAATTATACAGTTATTTAATAAAAAAAAGCTTCACTAAGAAAAGTTCCCATGTCTGGTTGCATGCATTCATAGATAACCTGAGTCTCATGAATTATTGATTGAACAACTGTGATTTAGAGTATGATTTCGAATACAGAAGTATGATTTGTAGAACTGTGATCTTTTTAAAGATTGACTACTTTAAATCCTTTAATTTTTTTAATTTTTTATTTTTTTGATCCTTTAAATTTTTATACTGTTTCTAGTAGTTAATTTCTGCAAAGAATTCAGTTGGCTCTAAGTAAATGGTAATCTTTAAATCACCACATTTGGATTCTTGAATGCATGATGTCTTTTCATTTATTTGTATCTTCCTTTATTCTAAAATATTTATTTTAGGAAGTATATAGTTTTTTAACCTTATTTTTAAATTAAGTCTGAAATAGTTCGTCACTTTAACATTATTTACTGGGAATTGCTTTATTAATTTCTCTGTTATATTATTCATTGTCCATGAAAAGAAGCCCAATTGATTTTTATATATTGATGTTTAGAACACAGTTAAGCTCTTTTACAATTTTCTATCTGGGATATAATTTAAAAGCTGTTTACCAGATAGTTATAGTAGGATTTCTGAAGTCTACCAAGTACTTAAATAGATTTTGGGGTTAGGCAATTCAAGAGAATAGAATTACCTAAGTTAAGATTCCACTCCACTTGAATTTAGCTATTTAGAGAGCATTACAAAAGTATGCTAAATGTTTGACAGTTGTATAAAATGAACAAAGAACATTATAAGAAAAAGCATCTTCAGAGTCATTGAGAGAGAGAAAAATCAAATATATCAAACCACAAAGAATTAAAAGGATATTGTTTTTCTCTCATACGTACTTATGCAACAATCTGCGAATGATTGAAGCCAAATAGAATAATCATTTTACTTTTACGTCTCTAAGGTTTTGGAGGATAAAACTAAAACATAAGAAATTGTCAACATTATACATAGCACTCACCTGTCAGCAGGCCTTCTATAAATGCGTAGTTAATGAATAATGAATGAAGGAATTGTGAGTCTGTCAGAATAAATTAAGTAAAATTACACTTGAATGCAGCACTGCTTGAATGATGTAATTAAGCATTGTTCATTTAAATAGTTTCAGAGTGATCACCAACACTCTGTAAATCAGTCAGCTGAGAATTTGAAAAAGACCGGTGCTCAGGCCTCCCCTGGGGCTTTTCATTCAGGTACTTGAGCACTGTAGAATTTTCAAAGTTCTCATAATTGCTACAGTTTGCTGTAAACTGTGCCCTGTTTGCCAACTCTCAAGGTTTTCACGTAAATACACATAATGTTTAAATTAAAAATTATTTTTATCCCTATAGTCATTATATGATGCTTCATTCAAATGAATGACCCTTTCCCACAAAGCAGATTTTTTACAGTAAACAGAACAGAAGGCTCAATGGTGACACAGTCTGCTTATGATCACCGTTGACTTTCAGTTGACCATGCCTTAATAATATGGAGTTAATTTCTATAGGCATGTAATGTGTTTTCTTTACAAGTTAAAAATAAATGATCCAGAGCAAAAGAAGAGGAAAAAAGAAAGGAAGGAAAAAAGAAAGGAAAGAAGGATGGAAGTAGGAAAGAAAGAAACTTAAAAAAAAGAAAAAAAATGAGTGATCCTATGCAATGGTACTTTTTACACACATTTTTTCTTTGGAAACTGCTATGTAGTAATTCAAGGATAACATTATCCTACAGGTTATCAGCAGGCTACATGGGGGAGGGGCAGTGTCTCCTTAAGCAGCCAAAAAGTTGTGAATTAAAAGAAACCGAGCTTAGTGTTCTGAGGTCCATATGCTTATAAATCAACTCACATTCATGCACCTTGATTAAGAAAATGTGTAATGAAATAAATGATAAACTATATTGAATTAGCCTATCTCCTCAGATTCTATCATGATTCATACTCACAGAGCATAAGTGTAGTAATCAAACAGAATTCTCATTTGTTCTTTGAGTTTATTTTATTTTGATGCTGCAGATTAAGCTCAGAGCCTCATGCTATGGAAGCACTTCTCTGAGCTAGTTCATCAGCCCAAGTACTGAGTTTTAATTGACAATTATTAATAATTATTGCTTTTTCTTGACACAGTTTTTACATGTGCAGTGTTAGTTACACATGAGTTTTTTCATTAGAAAGGAAAATATGTTAATATATGTTTAGGTCAACCACAGAGCAATCTTGGCTATGGTACGCAATTCCTACCTTGACCATAAAAATCTCAAATACCCTGTGTTGAGAATGTAAAATTCAGCAAGAAGAGTAAAACCCACCATCCATCAGAATATTCAGGAAAAAAATTCCATTAAGTGTATAATGCATTGAATTTTAGTAGGTTCCTTCTGTGAGTTATTGGTTAGTCACTAAAGTGGAAATGACAGAAGTGTTTTTCAGACTGCTGGTTTTAGAAAAATTCTCCTTGATTACCACACTAAATGACTGTTTCCAGGGTTGACTTTAAATCTTTTATATTCTTGCAGGATCCAATTTAAGTGTAAAACCCATGGGCTGTATAAAACCTTAACACTGTACTGACATTTCTATAACAGCACAACACAGGCAACTTGGCAATTACCTTCCTTTATGGAATTGGATCAAAAACAGCAATTCCCTTAGCTTCACTCACACTACATAACTAGTGTGTGGTTATATTTCCCAGTCCCAAGAGACCACTCCTTGTAATCTTTGTAATATCAGTTTGACAACCATGTCAGGTTCCCTGTCAGAAACAGGAGGACAGATCACAGAGTAAGAGAAACAAATGACAAGGTGACTTCTTATTTCTCCTATCAGAGATGTCTTTCCTAAGACTGTTTTATGAGAGAATTTTCTCAAATAAAATATGACAGGATAAATTCATGGAAACTGGCATAACCAATCATATTATAAGGAGGAACGTCTCATGTTCTACAAGATGAATGACCTTCACAGAGATTCAAACCATGCATCTTTTTCCTTTATATGCCTACATTCAACTGATTGTTTGAGGTGTGTGTAGTAATACCATATTGACTCCATTATTACAGCCTTCAATATTATTTTCCAAACCATGTAAGTTGGTTGTATATAGAGCCTTTTGAGTCCACCCTGATTAAGTTTAGTCACCACACAGGTATTTTTATGTTTTGTTTTGTTTGGTTTTCTGTTGGGTTTTTTGTTTCATTTTGTTTGACTTTTAGGCAAGGAACAGATATATTTCTTGATTTTATTCAGATCAACATCTGCTATACAGATAAATAGAGTTCTACTCCAGAGTTATGAGAATGCATATTGTGAAGACGAAGAAAAGACCTTTGGTGGGCAGCATGCACCAAATTGGATCTAAAAGTTGATGAAATTGCAAAACATATTTTTCTTATTGCTTGAAAGTAAATTTTAACCTCAGCTACATTAAAATGTCAATCTTTGTCAAATGCTTTCGAAGGAAATATGTTTTCATAAATAAATATGAACATGTTTTAGCATTGTATTTTATATAAGCAGATATCTAGTCACTTTATGTAAGAATATTTAAGCTATTTTTATACATAGATTTTTGTGATAAAACATTATTAATGCCCAAACATATATTGAAGAATTCCAGTCATAACAGGAAAGCTGTGAAAAAGAATGGGCATTGTCTATTAATGAGGTCCACTTTGACTCAGTCACATTTGTTTTGGCAAATATTTGTCAAGTTTGTGTTAGACGCCAAGCACTTCTCTCTTACTGAGACAGGCATCTTGAGAATGCACACTGTTCTTCTATTAACATTTTGTTTCTGTGGATATTTGTGTGTTAAACCATGCAGATTGTGCACTAGCGTTTGGAGGTCAGAGTTGTCATTGGTTATCTTCTCTTCTGTTGCTCCCACTTTATGGTTTGAGAAAAGGCAGCTAGCTCTGTGGACATGGAGTTCCTATTGACTGGCCAGTGAGCCTCCGAGAGTTCACTCCTGTGGAATCTCTCAGTGCCATGATTACTGGCTCACACAGTCACACTCCCTTTTGACATGGGTACTGGTGATCCAAACTCAGGTCCTTGTGCATGAGCTGCCAGCACATTACAAGCTAAGCCATTGGATATCCCCTTTAATAATGTTAAAGTCAACCATCTGGTGGATAGAATCAAAGGTCTTTTCACTCACTTTATTTTGTAGCTGGGATTGTGATCCATGTGATTAGAAAGGAGTAAAAGGAATCAGTTAGTGCCTTGAAGTCATGTACTTACCTGAGCTACAATGGTCTGCTTGCCTTCTTCCCACACAAGGGTAATTTTGCTCACATCACCATCATTACTCTCCCTGAAGTCCATTATCATCAATTTATCTTACATAGCTCTGTTTTTATTTAGATTGTAAATGTATTATTAAATGAAAGCTGTTCCTTAAAGATTTGAATCTTTTATAACTTAATATTTTTTCTGGGAGGTAAGAAACTATTTTATAATAAATTGTCATGTATCCAAGTATAGTGTTAAGCATAATAGTATACTTGGTCATACAATAATAAATACAAAAATATTATTAAAACACCAAAGCAAAAGAACAAGAACAAAATCAGTGTAATTTAAGGTTCACAACATTGACATGTCTTAAGTATGAATAGAATTTAGAAAGTTGTTAAATTGCTAAGTTTCTCTGCAGTTGTCCATCTTAATGGAATATGTGAAAAAAATCTTTTTTTCTTTAGATCCCATGCCTTAACTATTCCATAATAAAATTGAAAGAATTGATTTTTATATCATCTGTTCAAGACTGATTTCAAAAGGATATAGATTAAAAGATTCTTCAAATGAAAGAAGTATTTGCACTCTATTCTATCAAGATGCAATGCTCTAACACTAAGGGATATCTTCCCTTAAGGGTACCAATCTTAAGCGTGAATGGAATAGCAAGTTGAGGCAGGACCAAGCCCCACCCCCTCTATCAAGGCTGAGAAAGTTATCCCATGTTTGGAAAAGGGCTCCAGAAAGCCAGTTCATGCCCCTCTGAGAAGTAGATGGTTGGTTGGGGGAGGGAGAGAATAAAGAGAGAGGGGCAACTGAGGCTAGTATGCAAAATTTAAAAAAAACATGAATTAAAATAGAGTAAATGGGTAAAATTTGAGGAGACTCTGTATCTGTAAAAGCAAGATAGACTTCTTGTTTTTAGTTGAACTACCAATTCATGAGTATTAGGAATAAATATGAACAAGAAATGAAAGCAAATTAGTTCAACTTCAAATCATTTTACAATCTGCCATGGATCACTGGGATTGAGGACTGGAAGAGAAGAACAGAAAGTGTACTTAGAAAAATTTTACCATGTCACAACAACAAAAAAGATTTCTTTAGAAAATAAAAAGAAATAGAAATGTGAATAGATGTATTATCAAAATTCAAAATTAGAAACCAAATAAACAACAATAACTTGAAATGGGCTTAAGGACACTATGAAGTTCTCAGTTAGAATTTTAAACTATAAACTGTAAGACATGATGTAAACATCATTATCCAGGTTTCATTTGTAGGCCCTCCTCTATTCTTGTCATATCAACAAATCATTGTGTTTATACTAGTATTCTTGAGAATGAATATTAAAGAATACATTTAGAATAAAAAAAGATAAACAGAACAATATGATACACTAGATGACACACAGAGATGGAATGAGAGTGAAGATTAAGCTAAAGAAATAAATTGATAACAGATATGTGTAATATTTTCAGATACAAACAAATCAAATTCCTCAATTATAATAATAGAGTCATTTGGATTAATCTTTAATTAGATTTTATTTACAAGAAGCATGTCTAAATAGTTGGAGGCACAGATGAAAAGGTTTCTTACATAAATGATCTAACATAAGCAACTAAATTCTTCTATAGTTGTCCTTTCAAAGGAGACATCTAAGCAAAATGTATCACTGGAGATGAAGAATAAAGGTTACATAGTATAAAACAATCAATTCTGCATGTAACACTTTAAAGTTCATAGCTACACAGTTTTAAAGCAAATATCAGAAGAGTCTGAAAGAAAATTACAAGTATCTCATCATAAATGAAACTGCAGTAATTTCTGTACTCAGATCTGATGCCATATCAAACATGTGAATAAACTTGTACTGAAAACTGTGCCACAGAATGTTATCTACCTGGCTCCTGAGAGTAAAAATCCCAGATTTCAAGTGTATGCTGACTTATGGTGTACATTTGGACAATTTGGCTGACTTCGACTTATGACTACTAGGATACCATTAACCCAGAAGTGAGAAAGTCCCCACTTTCCCAGAAAAGACAGTTTGAGTTGCTAAATACAGTGAGAAATATCTAAAAGATTAGTAAATTGGAGAGTAAGCAATAAGAGTTTATAGCCCCCACTACTAAGTAAAATTTACCTTGTTATATTAACAAACATTTACCACTTGTCTATGTTTGGCAAAAGATTTCATTGGATGAAAATAATGCAAAATGTTTTAATAACAATTAAGCAAGTCTTCAAATTTTTTAAAAAGTCTTTATGTGCTCCGAAATTAATAAACCACTGATTAAGAACTTATCACAAAGCTTAAATTTTTTTGTAAATGTTCATGAAAATAATATGTTAATATATGTAGAGCATATTAATAACAAGCAATATATAAAAATGGAAATCTGTCATTATATGCACATGTTAAAAATGAGAATGTTGATACTCAATGGGGTAAGAATCTATCTCAAGGAGTTAAAAAAAGGAAAACAAATCAGTGATTATAAAATTATAGCACAAAGATCAAACAGTATAAGTATTCAAAAATAAAATTAAGTAGAGTAGTATGGACAAAGCACTGACAGCTGTGGGTGAGGGAGATCAAAGGGAAATGTATTTGATAGCCTCACAGATCATTTGATACATCGTGACATTGTCACTCTGCAGATATCTTTGGCCAATGCATTGTATCACTTTTGAGCAAATGTTTAACCCGTTGGATAAAGAAACATGCTCTCCTTAGTGTGAAATAAGCATTGTTTATAGAGCAACCTCTGAGCCTACACAGGTCCTAGATTGTGGGCCATATAGAGAGTTAGGCAATTACAAATTGTCACATAATAGGTTTTGGAAATGCCATTCCTCATTGCAAGTTACAGAGTAGGATTTTTTTGTTATATTTATTCATCTTCTATGTTATTTTTCTTCCTTTACATCCTTTCCCTTTCCTTTCTTTTCTTACTTTTATTAAACAATAAAATTTTGTTTTTAATTGAACTGATTGACGTAAAGATGATCCAGGGCAAGGATGGTGGAACATTCAGTAAAAGTACAAGCTGTGCAAAAACTAGGACCAAATTCTTTGTGTGAGTGCGATGGTGAATGTTTTAAACATATTTTTGTAATGTTCAAGTCTAGGATTAGGAGGCCAAAAATTAATTATTCCAAAATAAATTCCAGATGGATACAGTTGAAAGTAAGAGATAAACGCCTTAAGATGTTGGGAGAAAAATAAGTGAACAGGCTAAAGTGAACAGGCTAAAGTGAACAGGCTAAAGAATACTGTATAAACATAGAGCTTATTATCAAGACTACTGTAATTGGAATGTAAATGACTTGCCTGTCATATACTAGGCCAAAAGATTAATCTCTAAACATGCCAAAAATTTGTATGAACAATTTTTTTAATTTTTTTTAAAAGAAAACAAACTATCTTTTTTCGTTAAACATACCAGTCCAAGTTCTTACTCCCTCCCCTCTTGCCATTACCTTCACTTACCCCCACCCCCACTCCCCATCCTCAGAGAGGGTAAGGCACACTGCTTTGGGGAAGGTCCAAGACCCTCCCTACTGTATCTAAGCTGAGAAAGGTATCTATCCAAAGAGAATAGGTTCCCAAAAAGCCAGTAAAAGCAGTAGGGATAAATCCTGGTGCCACTGCTAGTGGCCATGAAACTGTCAGTCACATTCAGGGGGACTAGTTTGGCCCTATGCTTGTTCCATCCCATTCCAGCTGGAGTTGGTGAGCTCCCATTCGTTCGGGTACACTGTTTCAGTGGGTATACCCATAGTCAAGATGGAGGAAGGACAGAGATTAGAGCAAGGAAAGAGATATCTTGATTGAGGGAGTCATTATGGGGCTAGAAACCTGGCACTAGGGAAATTCCCAAGAATCCACAAGTATAACCCCAGCTAAGACCCTAAGTAATATAGGAGAGGGTACCTGAACTGGCCTTGCCCTGCAGTCATACTGATGAATATCTTAAATATCGCCATAGAATGTTCATCTAGCAATTGATGGAAACAGGGCCAGGGACTCGCATCTGAGCCCTGGACTGAGCTCCCAAAGTCCAGGTGGAGAGTGGGAGGAGTGAGAAGATGAGCAATGAGGATGGAATTCTTATCCCCTCCTTTTTAACACATATAAAAATATACAGACCCAAAAAACTGTAATCCTAGACCTCATATATGGAGAAGGCAGGCAAAACAAGAGAAACACTTGGGAGTTGGAAGGCCAGCTAGTCTAGATAGAGTACTAGGCCCAGAAGAAACGAGAGGGATCCTATCTCAACAAGGCAGAAGGTTAGAGAAACCCAGGGAAACTGATCTCAACCTTCCATTGCAGGCTGTGGAAGTAATACACGTGTGCAAAGGGTACAGAAATATAATAAAAACTGATGATTATTCAAACAATTATAACCAGGTAGAATGCTAAGAGAGATACGATATTTTGTTAGGTTCTCACTTGAATGCAAGAATTTTGAAATAAAAAATATATTAAAAAATCTCATATATAAAAGATAATGTTAATGTTAGCACCCAAAATAACAAAAGCAGGACAACCGTCATCATCTGGTTATGGAAACAAGTTTATCTAATCTATTCATAAAAGCAGGGAAGTGACTGCAAAAATGCAGTTCCACACATATGCATGCTACTGAAGGTTAAGGCACATTTGAAGACCAACACAAGACTGTGAGATTATTTTAGCATGACAAACTCACTATTTGTCCTAGTTAGTCTTCTGTGATAAGTACAATGACCAAAAGCAATTTGGGGAAGAAAAGAATATATTTTGCTTATGGGCTACAGTTCATCATCAAGTGAAGCCAAACCTACAACCCAAGAAAAGAATCTGGAAGCAGGAACTGAAACATAAGCAATGAAGTGATGCTGCTCACTGGATTGTACACGGTTCCTCAGCCTGCTTTCCTAGGCTATGCAGTAATACCTACCGAGGTTTGGAACTGCCCCTAGTGAGTGGGCCATCCCATATCAACCTGTAGTGGCATGTATTTTGTATTTTAATAAAGCTTGCCTGAAGATCAAACAGTAAAACAGCCCCAGTGGTCAGTCTAACAGACAAGGTAATTGTAATACACACCTTTATTCCCAGTAGTCACAGTAGTTTGCTATAGAAACCAGGCGGTGCATGCCTTTAATCCCAATAGTGCACACCATTAATCCCAGCCCTAGAGAGGATTATAAAATAGGAGGATGAAGGGGGGAGGACCTTGGACTTCCCACAGGGCAGGGAACCCTGACTGCT
>LOJH01067798.1:0-10181 GCA_001685095.1 Ellobius talpinus
GTAGAAAAAGACAAGATCTCCTGAGTAAATTGGGAGCATGGGGACCATAGGAAAAGGGTGAAAGGGTGGGAAGGGGAGGGGAGGAGGAGAGAAGAATGTATAGCTAAATAAAAACAAAAGAATGGGTGTATGATGAAATTGAAGTGGGGAAACTGTACTTCATTTATATTTAATTTGACTTTTATGTCTACTAGTGATAGAGTATTTGCAGGTCACCAAAAATTATTGCCATTGAAAAGGCAGAGCAGACATCAGTGTTGAATAGGAAGCCTGTGGTTGAGTGGCTTGTCTTGAAAGTTGAAGAAACAGATTCATGTGCCACAGAATGTTTCAATAGGAAAACATGATGAACAATATTGTGGCTGCTGCCTTCTGTGGCATCACTTCCTCTACCCGTTGTCTCATCAGACTTCCTCTGTAAAGCCCTCCTAATTCAGTAATGTAGTGACAGAAATTGTTTATGAGGTAAGACTCATCCATCTATCTATGTTCCTCAATGTGTACCCACTAACTCAGTAATTATTAGAAATGCTTTAACTTCTTATACATTTTCCTATTAGGAATTGACAAAATGTCTCAGACATAAATGCATGTTTACAAAATTAAGAATTTGTTCAGTATCCCCTTTTTATTATGTGTGTTTGTGTGTGTGTGCTTGTGTGTGTGTTTCTCTCTGTGTGGTGGTCCTGATGTGTGTGTGTGGTGTGTGCACATGTATGCATATATATATGGGGAATGCACATGTCCATGAATGGCAGAAGTGGTGTCAGGTAGCTTGCTCTATCACTCTCTGCCGTATTCCTTATAGAAAGACTGTCCCTGAACTTGAAGATCAGTGTTGCAAGGGAGATTCTGGATCTGCCTGTCTCTGCCTCACAGTACTCTGGTTAAAGGCATGCACGCCATACTTTGCTTTTATGTGGATGCAAAGGACTCCTGGCACAGCAAGTGCTCTGACCATCTCCCCAACCCAGTTGCCCCTGTTATCAAAAGTGTATATATTCTAATATCTCCAGCAGACATCTGACATCATGGACAGTAGTGAGCCTTATATTTAGAAAAATGCAACAAATAAACAAGGAACATTAAGAGGGCAACAATAATAAAAACTCACAAAACTATTAATATAATATAACAATCAATCTCTTGCATTAAAAGTTGTGGGAATCCAGTGTTTCTCTTTGTGAGGGTCTCTCAGAATAGCTTAGTGTACTATACTCATTCTTCTCTGTGTGACAATGTGAAATGGTACAATGTCTGTTTAATGAGATGGAGTGGAATAAAAGACTAAGAACTTAGCATGCACTGGAACTAAGACGTTTTAGTGTGAGATTTGACAGCAAAACTACCACAGATTTTGTACGCGGATGACTCTACATCATCATCAGTCTTAGCAACACTGAAAGATGTTAAGGGTTTTCACCTTTCACTTTAAAGATGCCCTTAACAGATTTCTTTGGCTTGTATGGATTGCCTGCATTATTACTTTTGATTTTTGAGATTATTAAGCAAAGTAAGGGATGCTTGGATACAAGCACACTGATACTGTGATAACCAATATCTAATATTCATTAGCTAGTCTGCAAAGCCAGAGGATGACTTGTAGGTTTGTGATATATACAGCATAAATATGCTGAACAAAGGGAGATTCATACTCTAGGCAAGAGGGATTAAGATAATGTATAGATTCCTGATACTCCCAGAACAAGAGGAAAATGAAAGCTTATAGTGTTTATTTCTGAAATTTCCCATTCAACAGTTTGGGACTGCAGTAGTTAATTAGCATGCAAACCTATACACCAGACTATAGTTGATCATAAATAACATAAATTATACAAACTTAGTTATACATAAGGAGGATATTATTATGTCTTTTAAATAGTCATAGAAACATTTACAACCTTTATTCAACCTCCTTGTAAAACCAGAAGCGTTTGATGCCATGGCAAGGCGACCATTTTGGCTTTGATGGCAATTATATTAGTTTATTATAGCCATACCCAAAGGCAAAGTAAAAAAAATAGTTTACTGTTATGCTTCCCCATGTAGTTCTAGAATACTGCTTCTCTGGTTGAACACATGTTTAAAGAATTGGCATTTTACATTTTAAAAACATTAGAATACATTCAGAGTGATGAGATGCTGTTGGTGAAGGCTAAGAAAAGGATGGAGCAACAGATCAATGAATTCCTCGTTAGAACTGTAACAAAGCATGGACTCGTGGAACAGAACGTCTGCCGAAGCCACCCATACTCTTATATTATTTAGCCTCCTGACCTGAATAGTCATCAGCATAGAAGTCATCTTTGTTCATTCTTGATTGTCTTTTCCAGACGTGGGAAAGAATGTATGAAAATAAAGGAAAATGTATTTCTTATGGAGGATCCTTGTTATTCCTTAAGCGTCAACTGCACATGCGTTTCTGCTATATTCAATTAAACTATTGGATTCAATTTCACATTCTAGTGGAATTTAAAAGGTGTTATAAGCAAATACTAAAGCAAATCATTTTTATTTATATCAAAAATAGAGTTGTTGCTGCTTCCCCTGTAGGAGAACACTTTTCAAAGTTACTGGAGGAAAATAGGGTCACAAATAATGACATCACTTTTCTTGCTATCTGCAGCTGCTAAGGCTCGCTCAGACACATTTAACCTGTTACCACACTCTGCGATTTAATTCAAGCATTCATTTGCTGTATTGCTTCTCTATTTAATATAATCACGTTATCTGTGGTTTATAGACTGGTCAAGAAGCAATATAGTTAAGTACAATAAAAGGCATTAAATTATAAGAAGGACTGGAAAACATCTTTCAACTGGAAGAGAATGCTGTATCAGAATTTGTGTTGAAAATCCTACGCCATTTAAGAAAATAGGACCAGAGGGAACATAAACTGCTGCCTTCCTCTAGAGTGGAGGGATCATTAACTCTGTCTACCTGAACTCTTAAACATTTCCAATCATTTTATCTGCTTATCACATAGTTTCTTTTACATTGATCAATGCAAAATTTACAATGGCCCCCTTCCCCATTCCTGTAGATATTATGTAAATATAATTTGTCAACATCCAACCTGTTAAAAAGTGTCATGGTTATAGCTGAGGGAAACAGGCTACTCAGGAATGAAGAAAATTAAATCTTTTCCCTAATTATTCACAAGTCAATCCATAGATATTTTACTTAGGACCTTCATGTACTTATAGACAGCCATAAAGATGTTTTTATTGCATTGTTTTCCTTCACTGTTGCTGATTTACTTGTGCATAGGTTAGTGATGAGACACCCACTGTGACAGATTGTCCTGTCGGTGCACTACTGCCTCCCCTCTATGAACGATTTTCAGTATTGCCTGAGAACGGGAGCCATCATAACATCATTACATCATTTTTCTTGTGCCTGCCTCAACCGTGGCTTGCTGCAAAACATTCAACCTGTTACCATGGTCCATAATTTAACTTAAGGTATTATTTAGGGTAATCGGTATCATTCATCTACTTAAAATGATTGACCTTTTTCATTTTTGTTTAAGAAGCATATAACTGTGTAAAGTAAAAATAAATAAGAATAAGAGATTTATTAATAAAATGAAGCAGTCCATTGAAATGTTTAGTATAGAGTAGGAACAGAAAGTGCTAAAAAAACCTTATGCTTTAAAATCTCTAATGAACCCTTAAATTTTTTATGCATAAGATAAAGATGTAAATACTTTTCTTTTAAAAAGCTCATGTTATAGTCATGCCGATTCTTTATTCTCTTTAAATGTGCCATTAACAAGGAAAGCATAAATTTTGGAGAACTCCATTATCTTTATTGCATATAACAAACATTTACATACTTAGTCCTGAATGCAAGTGGATATAGCATCTATACCCAATTGTGTGTTTGTATACGTGCGTACATGTGTGTTTGTATGTGTGAGTGTGTGTGTGTGTCTGAATACTTACAGAAGGGGACCAGCATACTAGAACATTACAACATATGAAAGACCTTTACTGCACCCTAACCTACCAATGATATCATTTAAAAATGCAGTTTTAAAGCAAAAAATAAATTTATATACCTTCAAAATCATTCTTGGAGCTGTATCTTTTCCAGTTATTCTCTTAAGTATTTTATTTATATGCATTATGCAGTTTTATTCTTTTAATCTTAAGAAAACCAGAGTGTTTTCTCTCGCATTACATAATCCTGTGCACAGACGTGAGAGCAAACGCTGCCTATACTGGGGTAAAACCAATTCCCCATGAAACCCCACTTGATGTCTAAAAACATTCAGAAGCTTCTTGAATCATTTGAAATGGGCAGCATTTAATGAATTTTAATAGGAAAAAAATTTGCCACATATACCTAGATATGACTACAAAGCTTTAAAATGCATCTGAAATTTAACATATATTACCCATAAGTCGATTATAGTCAGCCATATAGAAAGGAAAAACTAATATCACTAAATAACCCCCCAAATCCATGAACTTTTGCTCCTTATTTATTAAAATAACACTATATCCATGAAATGAAATAATTAAAATGAGTACCAACCAAATTTTACTAAATGCTGTTGTTCTTTGTTCTATCAGTTGGTTGTGCAAAGGTATTGATAATAGGTACATCATCAAATTTTTAACTGCAACTTGTGCACCAGTTTTGCTTGTGGCTCAAATCTGTAATATCTGAACTGAGCTTGAGAAACATGAAAACATGAAATAAATGAAGTCTAACAAAGGCTAGACTAAGGAATAGTTCACCATACAGCACTCTTCTCATCATTAATGCCTGAGTACGCACTTAGATACTTATACAAGATTTTCACACAACAACGATCACAACAGACATTATGGCAAGTAAAGAGCACAGGGAAAAGGAAGGGAAACATTGCCTCCCAAGAAAAAGATTCATTAGCCTTCCTGGCAAGTGTCTAAAGCAAACAGCGAAAGCGCAAAGCAATCACTTAGTTACAAATAAAGCCTTTTAAAAGCACAGTACCTTTTTGTGTCTGTCCTTCTTCCATATTCTCTTCCATGGCTACCTTTCTTCGGGAGAATCTGGCGCACGGAATTAGTCAAAAGCTCAATTAGATGTTGAGAAAGCGGGTGCTTTTTCCCCCTGGGCAGCTCCAGCAGCAGTCCTTAGAGCTTAGCTGAGGCTCCCTCGCGCCTCTTGTTTGCTTGGAGACTGGCTGTCAAGTGTAATTTCATTCAAATTACTCTTCCGTGAAGATTATCAATTTTTCTTCTCAAAGCTGCCCATTGTGTACCACAGCAAGCAGGTACTCAAACAAACAGCCGGATAATTTGGGGAGGGGGTGTGGAGAGTGGTATTAATTCTAGGAGCAGAAACACTATGATTCATAAGCCTTGCTTTGCATTTAAAATGGGGGAAAGAAATTGAGGTTTGTGTCGAAATCTCAGCTTTAAATCGGAAGCACGCTGAACTGTGAACAGATGGAGGGGTGTCCTCCTAACATGAAGCGGACCACCAACCCATAATTCCCCCCTTTGCTACCACAGTGGGAAAGCCCAGATTCTCGTCGCGTCTTTCTGCTGCAGCAGTTTCTTCTCACCCAGTCAGATTCATTACAAAAATGCCCTTTCCTTTTACCTCCTCACGAAGTGTCTAGTTAATTTGATTTAAAGATGCCAAGGAGGGATGCAATTAAACTATCTCAAGGCCGGTTTGTTAAAGGTTATTAAGAAGAAAAGACCTTTAAGCTCACGTATTTCAGAATCAGGAAGGAATAAAGACACGGCTTTTAAACGAATAAATATAAACCTTTTGTTTTATTAAGTATTTTATTTATTGGCATATGATTTTTAACAGAAAAAGAGAATAATCTATTGATGTCTTTGTAAAATATTATTAGTTCAGTCCACAGAAGCTGCTGATTCCAGGTGGGAAACTCGTGAAAGGAGAAATTCTAAGGGTGATTACTGGGGAGAGGGGGTGAAAAAGAGAATGAAGGGATTCTAGATAACAGGAGAGCATGTTGTAATGGGAATCTGCACTCTGATTTGGAATGCAAATCACAATGCTGCAGTCTGACAAGAAATTAGCAATCCTGCTCAGCCGATTGAGTGACAGGACACAACCAGAGTCTCAATACTTCACAAAAGGCACAGGAAGAAAATAAACAGTGTCAGGGCTCTGTCAAGCTGTACTGGAGGATAAACGAAGACTCTTTTGCCTGTGTTCATCTCAAAACAAACAAACAAAGCTCTTACCCTTAATGGAAATATGTATGCCTTCATGATTCATATCATATACTTCTTGTGTTATAAGAAAACTTTCACATAGGTTTTAAAGCGTGTCAGCAGCATATTGCACTCCGCCCTCTCAATTAAAAGAGCAACCTTTCCAAGGAAAAATGATCAGACAACACTCCAGTTTATTTACATAAATGAAGGTCTACTTCTCTCTAATAATTAATTGTTATTTCTATTCTTTTTGTCAAATGAATTTAATACAAAGGTAATTGTGATTAAAAAACCTCTAACCTCCTCTCTCTGAATATATATATAAATTATTTATATGTAACATAATATATATTTATATATGTATACATATATGTAATGCATATATATGCATTCAAGAATTTTGGGACAGTTGCTTGTTCAAGGCAGATTGAGAGAGAAGCCATAAGGAACATCAAAGCAGCCAAATCACAGCAGTCTCTGTTTCAAGCCATCTCAGTTGACATATCCTGGCATAAAGACAGAACAGAATGGAGCCACCATCCTTGTTTATTTGCCTTATTCAACTCAGAACACAGAAATAATCAGTGAGGCAAATGAGTAGCAGCAACACCTACACTACCTTACACTACGTTATATTTTACAGATTTTTATAATCTTTAAAACATTTTCAAGTGTGTTACTTAAGGAAAACAGGGAGAGAATTATTTTCCCCTGTCAGTTGGAAAATATTTCTGCTACTCAAGCACATCCAGGGTCTGAGAAAGTAGATGAAGAGGAAACTCTTAGAGCACACATTATCAGCCAATTCTTTGTCTAATACTCCAATGTTTTTAGAACTGTTCTGCATTTCTACTTTAATCCATCACAGGTGTCTTCAGTGTTCTTTAAAAATCACCTCAGTTAATACAGACTTTTTAGCCACACATCTAGAGAAAAAAAAAGAGGACAGAATTAAAAATAAAGAAATAGAAAATGTTAATATATGTATAATCTCTGAACTGGAGAGATAGCTCAGAGGTTAGAAGTACTGAGGTAGCTCCAGAGAAGCCTGGGAACAAGGATTGCCAGGGAAGGGGAAGTAAATGAGATCTCCTGGGTAAACTGGGGCCAGGGTGCACGCGGTAAAAGGGAGGGAATGGGAGGGGAGAACATGGCAGAACGAGATGGTCAAGGGGGGAGAGGGACAGAGTGAGAGAGCAATGAAAGAGAGATCTTGATAGAGAGAGCCACTATGGGGTTACGGAGAAACCTGGTGCTAGAGAAATTGCCAAGAATCCACAAGGAAGAGCCCAGCTAAGACTCCTAGCAATAGTGAAGAGGGTGCCTTAACTGGCTTTCCCCTGTTATCAGATTGGTGAATACTCCAACTGTTATCATACAGCTTTTATCCAGTAACTAATCAACCAGATGCAGAGATCCACAACCAAGCACCAGGCCGAGCTCCGGGTATCCAATCAAATAGCAGGAGGAGGGAATATATAAGCAAACGGAGGTCAAGATCATGATGGAAAAATCTACAGAAACAGCAGAACCAAGCTCATAGAAACTTATGAAGTCTAGTTGTGATGCTTCTACGGGTCCAAACTAGGCCCTCCATCTGTGAGAGACACGGTGAAGCTTGGACTATCTGAGAGGTCCCTGGTAGTAAAACCAGGATCTATCCCTGGTGCATGAGCCAGCTTTTCAAAACCCATTCCCTATGACGGAAGGCCTTGCTCAGGCTTAATGCAATGGGAAGGGGCTTGGTCCTGCCCCAACTTAATGCAACAGATTTTGTTGACTCCCCATGGGAGCCCTTACCAGTTGGGAGCAGTGGGGGATGGGTGGATTGGAGGAGAGGAGAGGGTTGTGGAAAGAGGGATGGGAGGGAAAACTGTGGTTGGAATGAAAAAATATAGAAAAAAAATAAAATATTTGTTGGACAAGAACAATGGAAAGATGGCTACAACTTCTTTCTCTTCCAGAAACTGCAAGATACCAATACATTTGTATGATCAACTTTTTGTCAGGATTGGCTTCTCTGTAAAACTAAAGCAACTCATATTTATTTTTAAAATAGACAAAGCATACTCCTATGTTGGAGATAATGGAGTTCTTCCAAATTGATGAGAAGAAACAGAGTATTCTTATATCAATAGCATGTAGATAAGCTAAGACTAATTTGTTAATACAATGGCAAGGCTTTTTCATGTGAGCCATTTTAAAATCTACACTATTGTGGGTTTTTAATATATATACACTTATCTGGTATTGTGTCCACCATTCCTCTCTGGAAGCTTTTAACCTCCCCAAAGTGAAGTTCTATACCCATTAAACACAAATTCCCCATGGTCCCTTTCCCATTTGACAGTTGGAATTAGGATAGCTAATTGGCAATTTTAGAACCATTCGTAAAACCTTTTGTCATTTGAAGTAAAAATACTTAAATATCCAAGTATTTTAAAAGTAGTTTATGAAGAAAACTACAGAAAATTTATTTATGAATTCTAAATATAACACATTAACCTTAGTATTAACCGGCCAACAATGTTTCCTCTGTAATCCCACTGTGATTGCTCAAATAAGAATAGCATCCATAGACTCAAATGTTTGAATTCTTGGTTCCCAACTAGTGCAACCCTTTTAGACAAGGACTAGGAGGTGTGGCATTGTTGATGAAGAGGTGTCATTGAGGGAAGGCTTTGAGAGTTTCAAGTCCACACCATGTCCAGTTAGTGCTCCTTATCTCGTGCTTATAGATCAAGATGTAATCTCTCAAAAACTGCTCTAGACTATGCCTGCCATGTGCTGCCATCGTCAATACCATGATTACTATGAACATTCTGAAACCATATTCACCAAATTAAATGCTTTCTTTTATAAAGTGCCTCGATCAAGGTATTTTCCCAAAGCAACAGAAAAATAACTAAAATCTCACTAAAATCTACAAGTTACAATGATGTTGGTGCCTCACTAAATATTCTTCAATTATGCACATTGCATTTTCCTTGACTCTGCTTTAGTCCTACTATTAGTATTTTAAAAGATAAATGCACACCTAAAAACTATGATCATTAATGTTAAAAGACCATTCTTTGAAATATTATCTGAGATTATTTATGATATGTATTACTTTTTCTGTATAAACTAAAGGACACATTACTTACTTAGTTTAAAAATGTAAGTTCCTCTCAGCCTTCCTAGCTTTAGTTTAGACATATCTGCCTTTAAGACATGCTATCAGCTGAGAAAATAGCTACATAGTTCTCAATTATACAATGTACTTATCTTTGTATTCAACTACTTTATCAAAACAACTATATATTAAACAGCACATTAATTACTTCCAAGCAAATAAAAAACTAGAACTCTTCATGATCTCAGAGGCAGAGAAAAAACAGGACATGTAAAAAAATGATTATATGAACCAAGTATAGTGCACAGAACCAAGGAACATATACAGTATGGAACCTGCTTTTTGTTTTGAAATCTTTAAAGCTAGACAAAATATCATCTCTTGAATGGAATATTTTGATTGGCATTTTTGGTCTATCTTGAAAAAGAAAAAGAAACAAATTAATTGCTGCTTTAAAGTAGAGGTTGAAAATCAAGTCCAATATTTTCTCCTAGATTCAAAAACTTTAACAAACCAAAGAATAGTTTAAGAATATTAAAGAAAAATCCTGACAGTCCTCAGGGCTATGTACTCATTTAAAACAATCCTTTCATAGAGTGATCACAGCTATCACAAGTTATAGTAAACTTACTTTTCATAACCCCTTCATTTTATTCTTAATCATACAAATATTTACTAAGCATTCTTGCTCACATTTGGAACTGGAGGTAGGTAAAAATGTCTCTTGTCTTTTATACACACCTACTAGTAGTTAAGACAACCCCAGATTACAATGATGTATGACAAACACTACCTAGTAAGGACAAAGAAAATGCAGGAGATTGTTTCCAGGTTCTGGCTATTACAAATAATGCTGCTATGAACATAGCTGA
>LOJH01067800.1:1842-12023 GCA_001685095.1 Ellobius talpinus
TTTATTATATTATCTTACTCAAAGTTTATTAAGTTCAAAAAAATAAAAAAATGAAAGACATCTCAAGATGTTTCAGAGAAACAGTCATGCTTTGAAATGAGTCAGCATTTAAAAATAAGATGTATATACTAGACTAGCCCAACCTTATAATTTCTTAACTTCACAGTGATTCTCGTGCACGGGTAGGGCTGGGCAGACAGAACAGGTACCTCTTCCTACAAGCATAAGATCCAGGACCTTAAACCTCATCTCATCCACACTCTCCAAACTCTGAAAACCAATTTGTAAGAAATTAAATACGTTACTCCACGCCAGAAAGAGAAGCTAGGTCCATGTATGCAAATACAAGCTTTTCATGACAAGAGGCTGCCTGGCCAAGGAGAGCAACAGGGTACTAATTCCTGAACTATGAGCTCAACGAGGCATGTATATAGTTTATGTACAAGAAACCTATACAGAATCTACAAAGAGCATATATGTATGTGTGTGGATAGACAGATAATTCTCAGGAAAATGTGAGGATTTTTTTATCCTCAAAGTTATCCTCAAAAATAATAGTGCTAAGTGCACAAAATTGATGTTTTTCTTATAATTCATAATTGGTATCTAAAACATAAAACTTGTATATATATATTAAAGGGTAAGCTATGCAAATACTTGAATAGATTGTTTAATTTCTAAATCAGGTTAAATAGTCCTCTCTTCTCACAGATTTTTACGGTAATGACTTTCAAGATTCTTGCAGCATTTTTAAATATACAGCGTATTACTGTCATCTATAGTCGCATTACTGTGCATTGGCACTTCTGAAACTCTTAGTTGAATGTAGTTTAGTCTCTATATTGTTCAAACTGTCCCCATTCCTCTCTTGTCACGATTCCCCTCCCCTCTAGGAACCATCATTCTACCTTTGTACGATCAACTTTTTTAAGATTAAACATGAGCAAAACGCATCCTTCTGCGTCTGATAGTTCACTTAACAGGATCATCTCCAGTTCGTTTCATATTGTCACAAATTAAAGGATTTCATTGAGTATTCCTTGGTACATACATATGGACCACAGTTCCTTCATCCACTCATTAGCAGGTGAGAACTTAGGTGGACTCCATGTGTTGGTCCTTCCAAAGAGTGCTGCTGTGAGCATGCAGATGAGATGGACATGCTCCTTCAAGATGCACATCTCATTTGCCCTGGCTATCATCTCAAGGAACAGAACTGCTGGTTCTTGTCATTTTTGGAGGGGCCTCCAGAATGTTTTCCATGGTGTTTATCGTGTGTAAGGTTCATGTCTACCGCATTTCCAGTAGTACCCATCGTACATTTTCTAAGTCTTTGTTGCTCTTTTTTCCCCTTCATTATGCTGCCCAAGTTGATGTGCTCTTTTGATTCTAAAGTTCCTTCTGGATCCCAAGAGTTTCATAGTTTGGGGGCTTAAATAAAGTCTTTGGTCTACTTTTATTTGGTCCTTATAAGTGGTGAGACATAGCAGACTGGTTTCATTTTCTGCAAAAGAATACCTAATTATTTCAGCACCCATTCTTAAAAGGCTATCCTTTTCATAATGTGTATCCCTCGCATCTTTGTAAAAAATAAACTGGCTACAGATTTGTGGGTTTACCTCTAAGTTCTCCCTCCGTTGTTCCATGTATCTTTTTTATGTCCATATGTGCTGTTTGGATAGCTACAGCTTTGTGGTAGGATGGGTCAGCAGTTAAGAACACTGTCTGCTCTTCCAAAGGTCCTGAGTTCAGTTCCCAGCAATCACATGGTGGCTCACAACCATCTGTAATAGATCCGGTGTCCTCTTGAGGAAGAGACCTGGTCAGTTGTCCTCATTAACTTAGACCATGAAACCCAATATGAACAAGTTCAACAGAATCGCCATATATGGGCTGCCCACGCATGCTTCAGTATTGCCAGGGCACAAATATCATTTCATTCATTTTGAAGTCAAGTAGTACAATGTCTTCTGCTTTGTTCATTCCACTCAAGAAAGCTTTGGTGCTCACAATTTTCTATGGCTCCAATGGTACTTTAGGGTTTTTTTATTTTGTTCTGTTTGTTTTAGTTTTCTGAAGAACTTTATTGGTATACGGGTAAGTCATTAAATCTGTGGAATGCTTTGGGTAGCATGGATATTATAGTCATTTTAACAATATTGGTTCCTGAATACATCCATGTTAGTGCATCTGTGTCTTCACCCACTTTTCCCAGTAACGTTGTTTTGATGTATAAAAGAGATTAGTGATAATGTACCTAGACTATAGATAAACCCTCAACAACTGTTACTTCAGCAAACATTCATCCCCCTCTCATATTCTCTCTGGATTCTCCATGTAAAGTTATGTGGCCCCAGTGGCTCTCCATCCTGCCTCTTTTCATCTTGTCTCTCTTACCTTCATGACTGCTCAGGCAATTGCATAAGGGCACAGTTTAAGATGCCTCTCCTTGGCATATCACTAAGTGAACCCCACTGTGATTTAGATTACGTATATTTGCAAACCACACACGTGCTTACATCTGATTCTGAAATTTGTAACAGGTTCCTTCTGATCACTTTGCATGTCTGAATGTTCCTCCCTAAGAAGTTATTGCTAGGTTAGCATGCATACCCTCCAAGTGTGGGGCTACCGCCCCACAAGTGCAGGGCTACTGCCCAACTTTGGTCACTGGCAGATGTCAGGTATCTGAAACAATGTCAGGCATACAGAGTGCTCAATAAATGCCTCCTAAATGAAAGAGGAAATAATTCTTTCTCTTCATGAAATATTCCAATATTCCAAATGTATGCCAAAAAAGTATTTAAAAGTGAACATTTTTAATTAAGTGAACATAAATAGCTGATATTTTGAAAATTTAAACAGTGTAAAAATTAATAGAGCCACAATAGATTAATCAATTCAGCATGGTTATAGACAGTCACTTTGCTTGCGCCCACTGCATGCTCAGTGGTCCTTATCATTTAATTAAGGACTGAATATATGGTACCAGCTGACCAATAGAGACGAAGCATTAAACTGAAATGAGAATTTGAAATTCAAACTGTGTTGTAGCCAGTAATTTAAATGTGTCCTTTCAGAACATTAACAA
Organism: Ellobius talpinus; assembly: GCA_001685095.1. Taxonomy (NCBI): domain Eukaryota; kingdom Metazoa; phylum Chordata; class Mammalia; order Rodentia; family Cricetidae; genus Ellobius; species Ellobius talpinus. The sequence continues at coordinate 4,934 of LOJH01067800.1, forward strand.
TAATCCCATGAAGGCTGATCAGATGGTTCAGCAGGTAAAGGCACTTCCTGTGCAAGCCTGATCCCTTGAGTTCAGTCCCTAGAAAGAACAAACTCCACAAAGTTGTCTCTGTCATTCACATGTTCCATGGATACATGTTTGCTGCAGCATACTGTACCCAGACACACACAATAAATTCATAAAGCTTTAAAAATTTTAAAAATAATCATGAAATACCAATACCTGCTTTATTTTAATCTCATTATAAAAATAGGTATTTTTTAAATATATAAATCTAAGAATGTAACCATCTTTAACAGAGTATGCTTTTCAGCTAACAAACACAACAAAATGGCAGAATACAGGAATAATTACCAAAAGTTTCATTTTTGAACTCATAACTACTTACTAATGTGAACAAACTCCACCATTCAAATAGACAAGCACATTGTTAAAAGGCTGCTCAGAAAAATGATACAATTTATAAGTTATAAAATTAAATCAAGAGGCTACTACAGACTTTACAAAGAATTCACCACAGTTGGATAATTCAATGAGCTAACACATTTGGAAGGAGTAAATACATTCTTTTCTATGTATGTTAAGCCATATCTTTTTCTATAAATAGGAAAAGTAATGATTTAGAATATATTTTAAAAAGTTTTAGAAATAATACAATTTTTAAAATTCAAATAGGACCACTAGTGATTATAAGCTCTTGTTTGCACAAAGCAAATTATATGGGGCAAAGAATGGGTTTTAGAGACTGTGGTTCCAATACAAGCTCTCCTTCTTCCTTGTTATTTGATCCGAAGCAAAACACCTAACTTCACTAAGCCTTCATGTATCTGTAATATCAACGATATAATCTCTCCCATATAGGGTTACCATGGAGCTCTGGAAACATATGGTAGCACTCCTCTGCTCAAAAGGTCTTTTATACATTAAAAGACACACTTCATTATCAGAGCTCCTACATATAAGAAACAATGTGGATCTTACTGGCTTTAAGAACAGAAGGCCAGAGTGCTTCAGCACTTGGTCCAATGCTAATCCAGGTTGGTCATGCGCAGTGCTCCCAGTAAGAAGGGAAGAACGGCTGGAAATGAAGCAAATCAGTTCCTGCCCCTTCAGTAAGGCCATGTAGCCAGTATGTACTGACACACTCAAATGATTGCTTACAAAGCCTTATCCTTCTGATAAAACAGGAAATAAAGTACAAAAGTTGAATAAGTATACAGCAATTAATAAAATCTGAATTACAGGGTCAGGCTTTCTAGGCAGATAAATTTTCCTTTATCAAAACAGCACTACATCAATTTATTGTGGATATGGGGGATAACTGATACAGTGATTTGTAAATACACAATTAAATATTTAGAAATACATAGCTTTTTAAATGGTGTCATAGTTGTGCCTAATCAGCAAACATACAAGCCAATCCAAATTATAATCATACAGGTACACAACATCAATTAACCCTGTCAGACAATTCAATTGTTAAAAACTGAGGTTAGTCAATTACAAGTATTAAATCAAATAACAAAGGACTTAATTCCACGATAGGAAACACTGTATTTCATCATTATGAAGCATTTACCAGTAGAACACAAAAAATCATAGCAACAAAATACTTCATTTACCTGCAACCTAAACATGTCTAAGCGAGGAAGGAAATTAAGATAAAGACAGGGTAGCCATTAGGCTGATAATGATTTCTGAGTGGAAATTTATTCTAGGTGACAAAATATTTTTATATGACAAGGACATTTAGGAACATCAAAACTTATATCCTACAAGCTAACTGAGCTAACTCTATAAGATGAAACAAACAGGCTTCTCCCTTCCCACTTTCTCTCTGCCAATGAAAAAAGATTAAATACTTTCAATTTTATCCTAGGAAATAAAAAGGAAGCATAAGTGCCAAAGGACTTGTTTTCACTGAAATGTCTATGTGCAAGTTATTACTGAAGAGCTGTCATTTTCTCTTGAAGTAAAAGAAGTTAGGAACCAGAGATTAAATGACTCAATGACTCATTTCCAACCTCAGGTCTGGTTCCAATAAGTATAGCTGTCAATGGAGGTGCACACCAAGTAGAGTCAATGTTATGTCCATCAAGTATTGCCCTGTTACACAAAGCATCACAATATTATCATGGCAGATGCTGCAGACACTGCAAACCATTAATTAACAAGCAATAACTATATCAAGATTCTCATCTTACTTCTCCGTTTCTTAATGTTGTGATGGTTCCTCTTGCAACACCCATTCTAAATAGTGTTTCTGTGGCCTGTGGATACACAAAAAAATTATAAATAACTAAATTTATGATGTATACACAACTGTATATCTCACCCAACACTGTAAAATGCCAACACTATCCCACACCTAATACCTTCAAGAAAAAGTTTGACACCAAAAGAATGACGAGTTTCAAATGATCCCCAGAATGCAGTTTTCAGGCTTCTAATGCTTGTAACTTTAAAGAGCTCATGGGAAGGGTATCTAAAAGCTATTGACATGCTGGGTCCTTCTGGGCCAGCATTTCAAATATGTTCATTCAGATAAGTTTAACCCTAGCAAAATTCAACATTTGCTTTCAATTTAGAGGTTGCTGGTTATTCTGAATGTCATTTTCCAATGAATTCGTTCAAGCCAATTATCTGCTATAAAATACAAAGGGGAAGTATAGTGATTGTCAGAGATAACACCCCAGTCACTGATGTCTACAAGCTAGCAAAATTCATAAAAGGACATTAAGAAAACAATTTCATTTACAAAGAAAAACAAAGTATTCACTATAAACAAAAAGAAAAAAAACACTGCTGGAAGAAAATTTAAGACACAAATAAATACAAAACCATCTCCTGTTTCCAGGTCTGGAAGACTTAGCATTAATGCATTAATACTATCCAAAGTGGTCTAGAGATTCAGTCCCTACAAAATTCCAATAACTTTATTTTACAGAAAAAGCCTAAGACTCATATAAAAGTTTCTAACTAGAGGCAAGGGGAGAAAAATTGTAGACTGGCTCAGTTATAAATAGTTACAAAGTAAGTCTGAATAGAATCTCGTAAACATTATATACTATTTTAAGCACGATTTGTGTTTTACTATGATGTGAACATCTTAACCAATTCTTATCCTCTATTAGTGCAAAGCTCATAGTATTCACAACTGAATCAAAAAAAGCAAACATGTGCATGATAGTGAATATCTACAATGTCAACGCTCAGAAGGCCGAGTCAAGAGTCTCAAAAAGCCAAAACAATGATAAAGATAGCAAAGTATATGAGCTAATGAAAACCTGCCTGTAGGTGTCCCTGCAAGAAAGACGCAGCTTACTATTTATTTAAATCCTGTGCAATCATTTAACTCTCAAAAAAAGTGATCGTATCATCAGTGAGAAATTTTCAAAGCAATGACGATTATTTCATAATTTAACTTCCTTGCTGTGCATGGGAACAAAACTGTGGAATGCTATCTGTGATAAAATGTTTGACCAAAAAAGGAAAGGAAAGACACTTGAGTTAGAGCTAGAAAGTCATAGATGAGAAAGAGGGGGAAATGGCCACAGTATTTTTTAAGATACACATCTTGAGATTTTAGTGGTCAGGTAGGAACTGGTAGCCATAAAGGAAGGAAGAACAGAGGGACAGGAAAGGAGAAAGGGCAAGAATGAACCTGCAGAGAACGGGGTTACAAGTACACACAGTATATACTACAGCAATAAACAATGCTCCCGTCCTCCTCCTCCCCCAGGACTCTGCTTTATCCAATCCACTTGCTCCTCTTTCCTCGCTGAATTAATAGAATAATCTTGTGAGAATGACCAAAAAACGGACTCTAAGACAGGAGGGACAGCATGTAATACATACAAAGGAAAAACAAGGAGATGAAAGAGGTGGTCAGAGGAATAAAGACTGGAAAAGCAAAGACTGGAAAACATGCCTCTTTGTTGTCATAAATCTAGAATTACAACAATAAAAAGGCAGACAGTTTAGAAGTGGTCAAGGCAAAGCAAGTCTACGCAGGGGTATATGGGGAAATGGGTAAGACCCTCAATTGGACTTAACTGGTAAAGTATAGAATGAAAACTGTAAACAAAAACATTTTGTTTTTCCTGACACTGTTTAAATCCTTAGGGTTTCTATGCACAAGCCAACACACGCATAGAGCTGGGAGACCAAGGAACTGATGTTCAAGCATGGTCACGGAAAAATTTAAAAATTCAAATATTTTTAGGACAGTCTGCTAAGTTTTGAAAATGCACCACAATCTGACTTACACACCTACTCTAAAGTATACATCAATAAGTGCGCCGATAGATTGTACTGCGGCACATCAAACTAGCTGAAAGATCCACTTGCAAAGTGGTCACCACTGACATGCTTGCTCTATCCTCCTCTCAGTGACGGGCATGACACAGTGTGCCAAACGCCTTCCAGTTTCAGTTAAAGTCAGACCCAGTTCAGTAAGGTGACTCTCAGAGAAGAAACAGGGAAAGGCGGATGTAGAAGCAATCACTTGAGATAAAGTAAACACTGGTTTCTTAAAACCAGATCAAATTACTTTTATGTCTCAGACCACAGATAAAGGGGGAGCTATCTAGGGAGAGACGATTTGAAGGCAGTATTCCTTCTCTTTCCCTGGTCTGATTTACCACCTCTTCCCACCCCCACCCCCCTTCAGGACTCTGCCACCCTTGTTTCTACTGGAAAGCACTGGGGAGTGTGACTTTTCTGACCTCTCCTGAAGAGTTTTAAATGACTTACACCTAAGCAAGTGCTAACAAGTGTGGGAGGGGAAAGGCTGGGACAGAACTATCTCATAACAAACGTCTCAAAAATGTCTCCTAGGGCTTTCATTCTGCCTAAGATGATTAATATTAAGCATTCTTTAACATTTCCTATGTGACTGTGTGAGGTGGGTAGCTACAAATTCCTGTTTAAAAACATTAGCAGGAAAGACTGCTTTTAAAGACCAATGTTAGATAAACAACCCAAGTCTCATAAAACCTAGATGTAATAAATTCTAAGTTCAAGGCTGTATATGTGCCTGTGTGTGCATGTGAGTGTGTCAAAAACATTTATAGAAATGCATAGTGAACAAAGGCAGTAGTGATCTCTGGGGATTTTCTTTATCCATGAAATTCTATTGTTTCTCCTGGTCCATAGGGCAGTCTCCATCCAGTGGGTGGGATATGTCCTAAGTACCCAGAGGAGAGCTGAAATTACATAGTGTCATGCCATATAATAAAGATATAAAATGTTTTCATAAATTTTTATGGAAATGTACAATTCCCAAATTAGGCACAGTAAGAGATGAACAAAAATAACAACAGAAAAGTTTAACAATACTGTCCACATATTATTTAAATCTTGAGTTATATATTTTCAAATTTTTCTTTTTAATGTTTTATAGCTTAATAGTTAAATTTAAACATTATCTTATGTAAATTACTACAAATAATTCCATTTAATAATTTGTCACGAATAACTGACCAAAAAGAAGAGTCACGAGCTATTTTGGAAGGGGCAAGTCCCTATGGGTCTTTGACTCGTTTTCCAATTGTTTCTAATACTTGAGCTTTTATCATTTTTTCTGTAGATGACTTGAAGAACTCTCAACCCCACCATTATTAGATGTTCTTAATGGGTCTCTCAAAATTACGAAAGTAATAGTTGTGAGACAGAAAAAAAGGGGCCTACCTGTCCCTGTGCCAGGGGCTCTGGGCAAATTTTAAACACTATTAAAGTACTGTTAAAATAAGTGTTAATAAACTCTTTAAATTCTTATAATAATTCCTTTTGACATACATTTTCTTGCAAATATGTAAAGATGTAAGATGGAACAATCTGATTTCCTAACTGGCAATTGTTGGACTCTCTGTTGCTACCCTACCTGCCTCTAAGCAAAACACCTGTCAATCAAACAGCTAGCTGGACTATGGAAGGCCAGACCCACACAGGTTGCTTTTAGCATTCCATGGATGGCTTCAGGAAACTATGCAGTGAGAGTAGCTGATTGCTGCTGATCCTCAGGGTGAAGCCTCAGGCTGTCAAAAACAATTTATACTGCATTTTTTTGTTATCCCAAGCCTTGGTGAATTCTAGATGACTCTGAAGACAGCTGAAGAAGGGGCAGGAAAATCAAGGAAACACTGGGTCAGGAACAGGGGAAATGGTGGAAACAGACAGGACAGAAAGCTTAGCAGTGGGTTACAAATCTACATAGAGCCAGAAAAGAAAAATTACAGCATTTGGTCACTGGAAGAGTTCCAGAGAACCATCACGCCCTTAGGGCCAAGGGTCATAGAAGTTTCACACCAAGGAGATTTAGCACTGGTTCCTGTCAAGGACTAAGGAGTATGAGGCCTGCTAAAAGCAACCTTTAACAAGGACTGAGGAATTCCAACTACTTCATCCTACACAAGACTTGTAACACCAGAGGACAGCAGCTTTAGCTGCTCCTGACTGTGGACGTGATTTGTACAAAGGACGATGAAGATGGTGGTGGCGGTGGTGGTGGCAATGAGAGTGAAAGAAAAGAAAATGGACTAAGGATGAACATCTGTTATCCAAAATGCTGAGAACCAGAAGTATTTTGAGATTTTTTTTTTGAATGGGGCAGAAGGGAGGCTGACCTTGAACTGTAATCGTTCTTCACCTCCCAAGTACTGGATGATAGGCATGCACTACCATGCCTGGAGTTGGGACTGTTCTTTACCCTTTGGCTTATCTTGGTGCTACTGTAGTAGAAAGTTAATTAAACATTAGTTATCAAGTTGTTAGTCTCTGGGCTGTAGAGATGGCTCAGACATTAAAAGCTAGGCACAACCAAAAATATCAGCTGTTAGTTTCTTTTTTGTTTTGATTTTTAACACTCTTTTTTCTTATTGATTTTTATTGAGCTCTACATTTTTCTCTGCTCCCCTCCTGCCTCTCCCCTCCCCTTCAACCCACTCCCAAGGTCCCCATGCTCCCAAATTACTCAGGAGATCTTTTTTTCTATTTCCCATGTAGATTAGATCCATGTGTTGTCTAGGTTCTCTGGGATTGTGATTTGTAGGCTGGTTTTCTTTGCTTTGTGTTTAAAAACCACTTATGA
>LOJH01067802.1:0-10181 GCA_001685095.1 Ellobius talpinus
CTTGAAAACTGAAATAGAGGCAATAAAGAAAACACAAACCAAGGGAATTCTGGAGTAGAAAATATGGATAAACAATTAGAAACTACAGATACAAGTATAACTAACAGAATAAAAGAGATAGAAGAGAGACTATCAGGTGTTGAAGATACTATAGAAGAGATAGATTAATCAGTCAAAGAAAATGTTAAATCCAACAAACTTTTAACAGAAAATATACAGGAAATCTGGGACACCATGAAAAGACCAAACCTAAGAATAATAAGGATAGAAGAAGGAGAAGTCCAGCTCAAAGGCATAGAAAATATATTCAGCAAAATCATAGAAGAAAACTTTCCCAACTTAAAGGAGGATATGCCTATGAAAGCACAAGAAACTTACAGAACACCAAATAGACTGGATCAGAAAAAGGTCCCCTTACTACATAATAATCAAAACACTAAGCATACAGAATAAAGAATATTAAGAGCTGCAGAGGAGAAAGATCAGATAACATATAAAGGCAGACCTATCAGAATTACATCTGACTTCTCAACGGAAACTATGAAGGCCCTGGAGAAATGTTCTTCAAACACTAAGAGACCATGGATGCCAGTCAAGACTATTATATGCTGCAAAGCTTTCAGTCATCATAGATGTAGAAAATAAAATATTCCATGAGAAATTGTTTAAATAGTACTTATTCACAAATCTAGCCCTGCAGAAAGTACTAGAAGTAAAACTGCAACCCAAGGAAGCTAACTACACCTATGCAAACATATGCAATAGATATTCCCACACCACCAAAACCCAAATAAGGAAAACATACACACAATACCACCACCAACAACAAACCCAAAAATAACAGGTACTAAGAATGTCATTAACATCTCTTAATATCAATGGTCTCAATACACCTACAAAATGACACAGGCTAACAGAATGGATATGAAAACACAATCCATCCTTTTGCTGCATACAAGAAACATACCTCAACTTCAAAGACAGATTTTACCTCAGAGTAAAGGGTTAAAATTTTTTTTCTAATCAAATTGATCTAAGAAACAAGCTGGAGTAGCTGTCCTAATACCTAACAAAATAGATTTGAAACTAAAATTAATCAAATGTGATGAAGAAGGACATTTCATATTCACCACAGGAAAAATATATCAAGATGAAGTCTCAATTCTGAACATCTATTCCCCAAATACAATGGTATCCACATTTGTAAAAACATTACTAAAGCTTAAATCACACATCAAGCCCCACACACTAGTAATGGGAGACTTCAACTAACAGAAGTTATGACTCAGATAGGTTTAACAGACATATATAGAACATTCCACCCAAACACAAAAGAATATACCTTCTTCTCAGCCCCTCATGGAGCCTTCTCAAAAACTGACCACATACTTGGTGACAAAGTAATTCTCAGCAGGGACAAAAATTGAAATAATTCCTTGGTCTTAACAGATCACCATGGCTTTATGTTAGAATTCAACAACACTAATTACAGAAAGCTCACAATCTCATGGAAATTGAACAGTGCTCAACTAAATCAACCCTGGGTTAAAGGAAAAATAAAGAAATTAAAGACTTTGTAGATTTAATGAAAATGAATACACAACATACCAAAACTTATGGGATTCTTTGAAAGCAATGCTAAGAGGAAAGTTCATAGCCCTAAGTGCCTACATAAAGAACCCAGAGAAATCTCACACTAGAGTCTTAATAGCACACTGAAAGCTCTAGAAGAAAAAGAAGGAAACTCATCCAGGAGGAGTAGATAACAGGAAATAATCAAACTGAAGGTAGAAATCAATAAGATAGAAGCAAAGAAAACAAAAAGAATTAATGAGACAAAGAGCTGCTTCCTTGAGAAAATCAGCAAGATAGACAAACATTTGTCTAAACAAACCAAAAGGCAGAGAAAATGCAAATTGCCAAAATCAGAAATGAAATGGGGGACATAACAACAGACAGAGGAAATCCAGAGAATCATCAAGTCATACTTCAAAAACCTGTACTCCACAAAATTGGAAAATTTATAGGAAATGGACAATTTTCTGGATAGGTACTACATATCAAACTTAAATCAAGACCAGATGAGCAATTTAAATAGACCTATAACCCCTAAGGAAATAGAACCAGTCATCGAAAATTTTCCCAAGCAAAAAAAAGCCCAGGTCCAAATGTTTTCAGCACAGAATTCTACCAGAATTTCAAAGAAGAGCTAACGTTATGCTCCTCAAATTGTTCCACACAACAGAAACAGAAAGGAACATTGCCAAACTCTTTTTATGAGGCAACAGTTACCCTGGCATCCAAACCACAAAAGATGCAACTAAGAAAGAGAATTACAGACCAAGCTCCCTCATGAACATTGGTGCAAAAATAATAAAGTACTGGCAAACTGAATCCAAGAACACATCAGAAATGTCATCCACCATAATCAAGTAGATTTCATCCCAGAGATGCAGAGATTGTTCAACATATGAAAATCTATCAATGTAATCTACCATATAAACAAATTAAAAGAAAAACCCCACATGATTATCTCATTAGATGCAGAAAAAGGCTCTGACAAAATCCAAACCCCTTCATGATAAAAGTCTTGGATAGAGCAGCGATACAAGGAACATACCTAAATATAATAAAGGCAACATGCATCAAGCCATAGCCAACATCAAACTAAATGGAAAGAAACTCAAACAGTTCTACTAAAATCAGGAACAAGACAAGGCTTACCACTCTCTCCATATCTATTTAATATAATACTTGAATTTCTAGCTACGGCAATAGAACAAAAATGGAGATCAGGTGGATATAAATTGGAAAGGAAGAAGGCAAACATTCACTATTTGCAGATGATATGATAGTTTACATAATGACCTAAAAATTCTATGAGGAAACTCCTACAGCTGATAAATTTCTTCAGTAATGTGGCCCGATACAAGATTAACTCAAAAAAATCAGTAGCTGTCCTTTACACAGATGATAAATGGTTTGAGAAAGAAATCAAAGAAACATCATCCTTCTCAATAGCCACAAACAATATAAAGTATCTTGGGGTAACTATAAGCAAACAAGTGAAAGACCTGTATGACAAGAACTTTAAGTCTTTAAAGAAAGAAACTGAAGGAGATATCAGAAAATGGAAAGATCTCCTATGTTCTTGGATAGGTAGGATCAATATAGTAAAAATGACAATCTTACAGAAAGCAATCTACAGATTTAGTGCAATCTCTATCAAAATCCCAGGACAATTCTCCACAGAACTTGAAAGAACAAAACTCAACTTTGAATGGATAAACAAAAAACCCAGAATAGGCAAAACAATCCTGTACAATAATAGAACTTCTGGAGGCATTACCATCCCTGACTTCAAGCTTTACTATTGAGCTATAGTAATGAAAACAGCTTGGTATTGGCACCAAAAGAGACAGGTGAATAAATGGAATCTAATAGATGACTCTGATATTAATTCACATATCCATGCACCTAATATTTGACAAAGAAGCTAAAGTTATACAAAGGAAAAAAGAAAGCATCTTCAATAAAAGATGTTGGCATAAACTGGATGTCAAAACATCAGAGAATGCAAATAGATCCATATCAATCCTCATGCAGAAAACTCAAGTCCAACTGGATCAAAGACCTCAACATAAATTCAGTCACACTGAACCTCATAGAAGAGAAAGTGGTAAATAACCTTGAATGCATTGGCACAAGAGACCACTTCCTGAATATAACATTATTAGCATTAGACATTGAGATTAACGACTAATAAATGGGACCTCCTAAAACTGAGAAGCTTCTATAAGGCAAAGGACATGGTCAACAAGTCAAAACAGAAGCCTACTGAATGGGAAAATATCTTCAGCAACCCTACATCTGACAGAGGACAGATATACAAAGAACTCAGAAACTATATATTAAAATATCAAATAATCCAATTAAAAATGGGATACAGATCAAAACAAAATTCTTAACAGAAGAATCTCAAAAAGTCGAAAAGCACTTAAGTAATTGCTTGACATTCTTAGCCATCAGGTAAATGCAAATCAAAATGACTCTGACATACCATCTTACACCTTTCTGAATGGTTAAGATCAAAAACACTAAAGAAAGCTTATGCTAGAGAGGATGTAGAGTAAGGGGAACACTCCTCCACTGCTGATGGGAGTACAAATTTAATACAGCCACTTCTGAAATCAGTATGGCGGTTTCTCAGAAAACTGGGAGTCAATCTACCTTAAAACCCAGCAATATACCACTCTTTGATGTAGATAAAGATGGTTCATTCATTTCCCAGCTGCTCAGACCTGAATAATCACACAGAAACTATATTAATTACAACAATGTTTGGTCAATATTTCAGTTATATTTCCAGATAGCTCTTACATCTTGAATTAACCCATTTCTATTAATCTATATATCGGCATGGGGCTGTGGCTTACTGTTAAGGATCTGGTGTCTCCTTAGCAGTTACATGGTGTCTCGCTGACTCTGTCTACTCTCTTTCTATATCTCTGTTCAAATTTCCTACCTGGCTCTATTCTGCCCTGCCATAGGCCCAAAACAGCTTCTTTATTCAAAAAATGGTATTTACAGCATACAGAAAGAAATACCACATCATCTCCCTTTTCCTGTATAATTAAAAAGGAATGTTTTAACTTTAAGATAATAAAATTACATATACCAAACAATTATCAATGAAGAATTATAGTTACAATATTTAGCCCATTTACATTTGGTAAATTAAGGAAAATATTCCATCATCTATCCCATCTTTGTGAGTCTACAGTTTTATATCTAATTTATCTTTTATCATAACTAACAAAAACTACAACTATTATTACTTGTCTTTAACTTTTCAAAGACCCCAAAAGGATATAATAGTACCTAAGTAAACAGAAAGTGCATTGTAAGCAACTTCCAAAGTTTTAGAATTTTTTTACAGAGACATCTTGCTGCCTTGACAGTCACCCAAAGTTCTTCTATAATGTCAGGACATCCATTTTCAGCCTATAGGCCTATAGTATCTGGTAGACTTTTCCATAAAGCAGAAAATTCAAAGATCTGTTCTGCCTTGTTCTGGCAAAGTTCATCAGTTGCTTTCTTCTGTGTCCTGCACTGAAGGTCTGGAATTTTCTTCTGTGAAGCAGGAACCTTAGAGGACCATCCCATCTTTTAGAATGTTTAGCAGTTACTTTTTTGTGGGTCCTGCATGTCCAGTTCATACAGCATGCCACCAAGCAGTCCAGGCAAGAGCAATTTCTTGTACAAATGGCTACCCTTGTCACATTGAAGGCAAATTCCATAACTTGCTTCTTCAATGCCCATCAACCTCTCTGAAGTAATTCATATTGACAGAGGCAGACATGTCTAACTTTTGAGAAAATTCTAAATTCTTAAAACATTTTAAATGCCATATTCTGTAGGTTCTTAAAGTGCTGAAGATTATATATCTAACTGAAATATATCTCTGTATATCTAGAAAACCTAACTAACATGACTACAAGTTTGGCTATTATAAATGACTATCTATTCATTTGTAATTTTTTAATTATATATTTTAAAAGAGTTTCACAATACCTTACACAAGAGCAGAAGCACATATACACATTGTAACAAAATTGACCATAAATTTGTATCAATAGACCAAGATCCATACCAATGTGAAGTATACATTTCTAGATCATATTCCACCACCCTTTTTTAGAAAGAGATTGACTGTGACCATTTAACCACTTATCTTAAACCCCCTATAAATAAAGATAAACATTTATAAATAATCATTTTGGGAATTTGGGCATGGTTTTCTCCAAACTGCTTCCTGCTGTTTGTTGGGTGAAGAATTTTAGGGAGAACTTTCAGGGGCTATTTTCCATCGAACCATATTAGCCTGGAAGGAATCCACAGGTTCTCATTTTCTGTGGAAACAAAAGCAGAACCTCTTTTCCAAAACAGCATATCTTTAGACTCAAATTCTGAAGTCAAGATACCTTTATGTTGGTTTTACGTAGCAGCCCCCAGAGTCAAATATCTCTCTGTAGTCAAAAAACTCAAAGAAACCACAATAATATACATAATCCAGACTCTCTGGGTATTTTTCATCTTTACATGGCTATTTTTTTAATTCCTTTAATTTATGACTATCTGTACTCTTATATTACTTTTACTGTTTCTTTAAAGACTTCTTTTTATAACCAACTATACTCTTTTTCTTCTCTCTCCAAAGCCTATGTACATTTTTTTCAAAACACACCATGTCTCATTTAGAGGCCTTTTATGTCTGACTCTGTCCTATTGAGTATCTGAAATTCTTTTCTGACAAGGACCATTTTATTTTATAGTTTTTGTTTTATTTGTTTGTTTGAGACAGGGTTTTTCTGTAGCTTTGGGGCCTGTCCTGGATCTAGCTCTTGTACACCAGGCTGGTCTCAAACACATGGAGATTTACCTGCCTCTGCCTCCTGGGTGCTGGGATTAAAGATGTGTGCCTCCACTCCATGGCATGACAAGGAACATTTTAAAATGGTAAGCAGCCCTGGATGCTGGCTCCACCTCTCTCAGCCTTTCAGTATGGTGGAGGTAACTTTTCTGCCTGCTCCAGGACCACTGGGTAGGAGCAGTGCTCACCACTTCAACTCTGGAAAGGAGTATGTAACACATAAACCTTTTTCATTTGAGTAAAAGCTAAATCTGCCATGCAGAGCATTGCGCGGCCTGGAAATATCTCTGTGTGTGGCAGTGAAAATCCACCATGCTCTCCTGACTTTGTACACCTAGCAGACCTGATCCAGCTGCTTTTCCAGGTGGGGGCTGAGCAGCAGGCATGCTCTCAACTACTTTCCTCCTAACCCCAGGCAGGCATACAAGGACCCAGACCTGAAGTGGGTTGTTTACCATGAATGTTAGCCCCAGTCATTTGAGGTCCATTCTGTAATCAGAGAGTGCTCGTTTGTTTCTCAGCTGCTCAGACCCAGATAATCACACAAAACTATATTAATTACTACATTGTTCTTCCAGTGATTCAGGAATATTTCTAGCTAATTCTTATATTTTCAATTAACCCATTTATATTAATCTATGTATCAGCATGAGGCTGTGGCTTACTGGTAAGGATCTGGCATGTCTCCTTCGGCAGCTGCATGGCATCTGTCTGACTGCCTATTCTCTTTCTATATCTCTGTTCAGATTTCCCACCTGGTGCTATTCTGCCCTTTCATAGGCCCAAAGAAGCTTCTTTATTAACCAATGGTATTCACAGCATATAGAGGGGAATCCCACATCATTGAACATATACCCAAAGGGTGCACACTCATACTACAAGGACTCAACTATGTTCATAGCAGCATTATTCATAAATGCCAGAATCTGGAAACAACTTAAATGTCCCTCAACCAAATAATGGATAAAGAAAATGTGGTACATTTACACAATGGTGTGCTATTCAGTGCTAAAGAACAATGACATCTTGAAATTTGCAGGTAAATGGATGGAACTAGAAAAAATGCATTCTGAATATGGTAACTCAGACACAAAAAGATAAACTTGGTTTGTACTCACTCATATGTGGATAATATAGATGTAAAGCAAAGGATAACCAGCCTATAGTCCATGACCCCAGAGAAGCTAGAAAACAAGGAAGACCTTAAGAGAGATATGCATGGATTCCCTTGGGAAGGGGAAGTAGATAAGATCTCCTTAGTAAATTGGCAACATGGGGGAGGGGAAGAGTGGTAGGGGAATGGGGAGGGGAGAAGAAGAGTAGGGAGGAGAACATGAGGGATCAGGAGGGTTGAGTTGTGTGAAGGACAGAGAGAGAGCAAGGAAAGAGATACCTTGAAAGAGGGAGGCATTATGGGGTTAGCAAGACACCAAACTCTAGGAAAATTCCCAAGAATCCACAAAGATGACCCCAGTTGAGATTCTAAGCAGTAGTGGAGAGGGTACCTTAACTGCCCTACTCCTGTAATCAGATTGATTACTACCTTAATTGTCATCATAGAACCTTCATCCATTAACTAATGGGAACAAATGCAGAGAGTCACTGCTAAGCAATGAGCCAAACTCCTGGAGTCTGGTCATAGAGAGGGAGGAGTGACATTATGAGCAAAGGGGCTAAGAGCATGATGGGGAAATCCACAGAAACAGCTGACCTGAGCAAGTAGGTGCACACTGACTCTGAATGACACCTAGAGAACTTGCATAATACTGAACTTAGTCCCTCTGAAAACAGATGATAGTTCTGTGGCTTGAGCAGTTTGTGGGGCCACTAGCAATGGAAACAGTGTTTATCTTCAGTATTTATCTTTGGAGCCCATTCCCTATGAAGGGATAACTTGCTCAGCCTAGATACAGGCGGGAAGGAGGGTCTTGATCATGCCTCAAGTGATGTGACAGACTTTGTTCCATGTGGGATGTCCTTCTGCATATCTGTTTTCTTTTATTGGTTAATGAATAAAGCTGTTTGGGCCAATGTCTTAGCAGAGTAAAGCCAGGAGGGAAAGCTGAACAGAGATAAAGAGAGCAGACAGAGTCAAGGACACACCATGTAGCTGCCTAAGGAGAAAGATGCCAGAGTCTTACCAGTAAACCACAGCCTGTGGCAGTATGTAGACTAATAGAAATGGATTAATTTAAGATGTAAGAGCAAGCTAGAAATACTCCTAAGCCATTGGTCAAGCAGTGTTGTAGTTAATATAGTTTCTGTGTGATTATTTGGGTCAGGGCAGCCAGGAAACCAAAGCCCAGTCTCTGTTTACATTTGTTCGCTCCCTATGGGAGTCCTCAGTCTCTCTGTGGAGTGAAGAGAAGAGAAGGTGTGGAGAGCAGGAGGACAGGAGGAAGAAAGAACTGGGAATAGTATGCAATAAGATTTTTTTTAAAAATAAAAAGAATAAAAAGAATACAATGAACAACAGCATAGGCTACATGGCATTCCCAGAGCTCACCTATCCTACAACAGCAAGACCTGTATCATCCAACACAGCTGAACCACAAGAAATCATGTTGTGAGATATTTGATTACAGTATGTAAAGATATGTCACTCTATTTTGTTTAATAAAAATTGCAACAGTCAATAGCTAGGCAAGATTTCCACTCATAGGGGACTTTGGGAAAAGGAAGAAAAGTGGAGTCCCCAGTTTGACACAGAGGAAACATGAGCTAGCAAGCCATAAGCCTTGTGGCAGAAAGTAATTTAATAATAATGGGTTAATTTTAGCTTAAAGAGCTAATTAGAAACAAGCCTAAAACCGAATCAAAGGCCCGAATATTAATCCACACACCTTCGAACACCTGATTTTTGACAAAGACACAAAAAATATCAAATGGATATATGTTTAAAAAAGCATATTTAAGTTCTTCAACTTTTCTCCGCCATCGTGCGCCATCTGCCCGCCTTGGATTCTCGCCATGTCTTCTCATAAGACTTTCAGAATCAAGTGATTCCTGGCCAAGAAACAAAAGCAAAATTGTCCTATTCCTCAGTGGATTCAGATGAAAACTGGCAACAAAATTAGGTACAATTCCAGAGAAGACACTGGAGGAGAACAAAGCTGGGTCTGTAAGGAGTCAACAATGGCAAGACAGTTTACTCTGAATCGTGGTCCTCAATGAGTGTTAAAAGATGGAGTTCAACATTTTCAACCTAGAGACTTGATCATGTTTAAGTTGGGAGTGATTTCTCCAGTAATAAAATGTAGAATCTTTAAAAAAAAGCATATTTAAAAATGGTGCTGGCATAACTGAATATCAACATGTAGAAGAATGAAAATAGACCCATATCTTTCACCATGCGTAAAACTCAAGTCCACATGGATCAAAGACCTCAACATAAAGCCAGCCACACTGAACCTTATAGAAGAGAAAGTGGGAAGTACACTTGAATGCATTGGCACAGGAGACCACTTCCTAAATACAACCCCATTAGCACAGACACTGAGAGAAACAATAAATCGGACCTCCTGAAACTGAGAAGCTTCTGTAAAGCAAAGGATATGGCCAACAAGACAAAATGACAGCCTACTTAGAATGGGAAAAGATCCTCAGCAACCCCACATCAGACAGAGGTCTGATTTCCAAAATATACAAAGAGATGAAGAAATTGGTCATCAAAAAAACCAAATAATCCAATTTGAAAAATGGAGTACAGACCTAAACAGAGAACTCTCAACAGAGGAGTCTAAAATGG
>LOJH01067805.1:0-10181 GCA_001685095.1 Ellobius talpinus
TTTCTTTATTAACCAATGAAAGTAACACATAGACAGATAACCCTCCTCCACCAGGGCTTGGTAATGGTTTCCTCCTGGGCTGCTTAAGATTTCAGAGACGGGGCAGGAGTGGTCCTAACAAAATTCCTTTTATTCCTATTGAATGTGATCCTACCTGTGGTGAAAGAGCAGCCCTAGGTCTCTATGTTTAAAGGACCAACAACAGGTCTGGCTCTTCTGAAATTCTACTCATCCCCTTCACTTCCACTCAGGCCCAAATCCAGGATCCAATGAAGAGAGACAGTCTCCCAGAGAAGGGGAACCTGAGTGCTAAACCTGATATTCCTCTTAATGAGAGCAGATAAGAAGTATGGGTAGCATGTATGAGGTTGCTACTACGTATTGATCTGTCAGAGTAGTTAATTATCAAAAAAAACTTCAGGATTTGATATCTGGGATTAGGTAGCACTTTTCAGTCTCTGCCTTCCACTGCATCATTGTATGTGTTATTTTTTAATCAGGGTATTTTACCTTCTACAAAATTTAGATGAAATTCTTAATAGGTTGTTATTGCTTCTGAGCCATTTGTCTCAGATATTCCTATAGGCCACTTTAACTGTTCAAATGTTCTTTTATACCACAGACAGGTTTTTTTTATGTTGAAGATTAATGTGCACATACAAAGTTATTTCCATTGCTGCCATAGAAAAATGGCATGTTGAAGAGTTCAAAGCGCAAGACACCAAGGTGTTTTGAGACACTCTCCCTACAGTTTGAGAATCATTGGTTTAAAGGGAGACAATTTCATCTAAACTTAAATATGCACTTTTCACAGACCAGGCAAAGTCATTTTTAAAATGCTGGAACTTAATTTATATTGTTTGTCATTTTAAAAAATAATTTTCCTGTCCCTTGAAATGGATATAAGTAAAGGCAGATTATATACTTTTACCTCTCCATTGTTTACTTTATATCATATATTATAATTTTCTCCACAAGTAAATTAGCTCAAATCTAGCAAAAGAAACAATCCTCCCAATAGACCTATGAGTTGGTTGAATTTTTTTTGTCAGCTTAACACAACTTAGAGTTATCCAGGAAAGAGACCCTCAATTGAGAAAACACCTCTTTCAGATTTCCTGTAGGCAATTCTGTATGCTATTTTTTTTGATTCATGATTAATATGGAAGGGGCCAGTCCACTGGGGATAGTGCCACTCCTGGGCAGGTGGTCCTGAGCTTTATATTAAAAAACAGGCTGTGTAGAATATTTCTTTACACTGTGTGAACATATGTTGCTATGATTGATTTAATAAAGAAGCTGACTGGTCAATAGCTGGGCAGGATAAGGATAGGCAGAAGAGCCAAACTGAGATTGCTGGGACCAAGAGGGGCAGAATCAGGAGTCTCAAGAAAATGCAGAGAGAAGCAAGATGGACATGCTGTACTGAGAAAAGGTACCAAGCCATGTAGCAAAGTGTAGATTAAAAATATGGGTTAACTGAAAATGCAAGAGTTAGTTAGCAATAAGCCTGAGCTATTGACAAAACATTTATAATTAATATTGAGTCCCTGTGTCAGCTATTTGGGAACTGGATGGTGGGAAAGAAACTTCCGCCTACAAGGCTGAACAAGTCATAGAGAGCAGGATAGTAAGCAGCACTCCTCTGTGGCCTCTGCTTCATTTCCTGCCTCCTGATTCCTGTCTTGAGTTCCTGCCTTGGTTTCCCTCAGTTGACTGTGACTAGGGATATATAAGCTAAATAAACTCTTTTTTCCTCAAGTTTCTTTTAATCATGGTCTTTATAAGAGCGATGGCATAGTAAACTAAGACAACCTAGAATATAGTTTCTTGCTAGTTTTCTCTTTCTAGTTTATGAAATCCTTGACAGTAGCAGTTGCTTATTTAGTGAAGCAGGAAATTATTTCAGTTTAATAACGTTTATCCCCCACATAGATGGTAAACTAATAATGACTTTGGGTGCATCACCTCCAGCTTTTTGTGACAAGTTGGTTTTGTTGTTGAAGTTTTAAAACATCACAGAATTATATAGTTTTAGATTAGGGAAAACCACTAAGGCTCACTTCATGTAAAAAGGATTGGAGTGACCAAGCAATATTCCAATATCTACCTTCAAGGTCCTTGTGAACTTGCATGTATCGTCCTGTGATCAGCTTTGGCTCCTGAGAAACTAAAAACACACACAATTCTGAAGAGTGGAGGACTCCACAGAATTCATCCTAAAAAGATAGTATGAAAGTTGAGCAAACACTAATAATTAATACGTTTTTTCAAATAAATGTCTAAAGCTGGAAATGCCCATATTGTATGAATGGATACTTGGAAACATTTTACATAGAACTTTGCAAGGCTGAACAAACATGTGACTTATCTGAGCTTTGTCTATCAAATTTCTTGTCCAAGAACCAACCAAACACACATTTTCCCTTTTGTTTGTGCATTTAGCCATGCTGTACACTGAGTTAGGCACAACACAGTTGGGTGATGAGAAGGAGTCCCACAAGGAACCCTTCTGTCTCACTGACAACCAGAAAAAGACAAAAGGATAATATTCATCACCAACAAGACTTGCTGCGCTAGTGGGATTTGAAGGGGGTGGATTCTGCTCCGTTGTTGTTTTGCTTTATTTTGTCTTTAAAATTGAAGCTTTTGATTTCTGTGAAACACTGTTTTAAACAGGTCTAGGTAAGTCTAAAATAGTATGGGATTAAATAAAATATAATCACAATAACCTAGACGCTTTGTAAGTTTCCATTGCCCTGTGATCAGTGGTGCAGAGATCTGCAGATAGCAGAGTACTAGGCGGGAGCGCTGACCTGGGGAGGAGGAAAGCTGTTACCAGAGGAACTTTACATCCCTCTATACACGGAGAGAGGAAAGAAAGAAAGGTCTCCTCTTATCTGCTTAAGATCTGTTGCTCATAAAATTTTACTTTGTCTTGCATAAATTTCAATAGAAACCTATGCACTTCAACTATATTGCATGCAGCACAACTAAACGCACTGGGAAAAAGTAAACTAAAACTAAATACCCCATATTGGAAAATCAAAGTGCTTGCTTTTAAAAATAGACACACCACTCAAGGGGCCACAATTTAGGGTCCCCCATAGCTACTCATTCCACTCTATCAGGCACCTGACCTTCTAGAGCAACAGATCCAGTGAGGGGAAGGAGAAGGTGGAGGAAAGAGGAGTCAGAATTAGAGCGCCAGGATCCATGCAGAGCAGGAGCTTGGCACACAGTGATCCCTTCCTCACCCATGGCCAACACAGGTGAGCGCTTGCAAGGCACTGCATCTTTGCAACAGCGGGTTAAAGATCAGGGCTTTTAATGCTTGCCTTCTCCCTTTCTGATGTTGTTCTAAGAACACCTTTCCCGATGTGATCGCTGACTTGGAGGACGTCCAGCTCCTGCCCAGAAAGCACCAACGAAATGGGAAACTGTGCAATTGGTAATACTTATCACAAGAAAAAAAATCAAGCAAGTAAATTGTTGTGCCCTTGCAAATGTGCCTTGCTATATCCAAAAGATCAAACTTTCTTAAAGATGCAGCTTGAGTGGCAAGAGCTCTGGGGCCAACCCGTGGTCCAGCAGTGTCCCTACTCCAAGGACCTTCGCAGGCTGCTTGGGTCCATCCAAGTGCAAGGCGCTCCCAACGTCTTCCTCAGACCCTGAAACCTGCTGGTGTCAGGCAGAGCCCTCCTTGGAAAAGTCCAGACTCTAGATGACACTCAATGTCGAGGCAATCAAGCAGCTCCTTTTAAATAGCCCAAGATCTACATTTAGACAGAAACACATCCGAGTTCCCGGTAAAGGCATTTCTGCTCATCCTGTCACTTGTGACAGGAACGGAGGGAAACAGACTGCGGGAGAGGGAGACAGGAGAGGCAGAGGAAGGACGAGAGAGGGGGAGACCAGACGCGGGTGGAGACGTGAGGGAGGGGCGGAGACTGAAGACTGGGCCCGGAGGGGACGGGGGAGGGGATGAGAGAGCGAGAGGCGGAGGGGCCTGACGAATATCCGCGCCCCGGAGCAGCGCTCCGTGGTTCTAATTAAAGCGGCGCTCGGAACCCGGGGGACCCGCCTGACGTCGGCGGTCGCGGGGATAAGAAGCGCCCGAGGACAACGGGACTCGGAGCAGCAGGGTCGGCGCTGTCCCCGTAGGATCCGTGCGTCCTGTGTCCCTGCGCTGGACAAGTGGAGCTGGAGCTCCTGAAGTAGTGTCGGAACTGGGGGGACCGAGGAGCGCGGCAGGCGTGGAACCTACGGGGTGGGCTCGGGTGCCCGAGGGCAACGTGGGACCCACTGTGTCGGCGCAGGTGCCCGAGGGCAGTGCGGCACCTACGGCTGGCAGGTGCCCTTGCTTCTCCAGTCCAGGGTGGCCCCCCTGCTCCGCAGCTCCAGACCCGAGCCCGGGCTGCACCTGTGGCCTCCGATCTTGGAGAAGTGTCCAAGCCCCCGCGCGCGGTTCCCGCGGTGAAAAAAAAGTTGTGCGGCGGCGCGGACTCCGCGTGCGGGAAACTTGGACTCCGGCTGGTGGGGCGGCGGATCCCAAGACCCGCGACGCAGGCCACCGGGGCCATGCGGGTGTCAGGGCGCCTGCTGCTCCTCGTGCTGTTGCTGCTGAGCATGGTGGGGGACCGGGGACGCGCGCAGCCCCGGGGGCCTGCAGACCGGCAGACACTGCTGAGGTTGCTAGTTGAGCTGGTCCAGGAGCTGAAGAAATTCCACACTGGAGACAACAAGCGGCTGCAACTCCTTGGCGAGACCGACTTTTCCCTGGGCCGCAGGGAGGCCACGGATTATGGGGCAGACCCAGAGGAGCAGAGAGTGGGTGAGTGTTCCTCAGTGTAGACGCGAAGGACGCAGAGTGGGTGAGAGCTCAGCAGTGTAGACCATAATACGAAATAAAGTAAGGGAGGGTTCTGGCATCGTAGATTTGAAAGGCAGAAAGTGGTGAGTATCTGGAAGTGTAGATCTATGGGGATAGATAGAGTGTAGAAAAGGGAGCCCTAGCCCTGTGAGTCTGAGGACCAGGTTAGACCACAAGGGACAGAAAGTTAGTGAGATTGAGCTGTGACCATATGGATCAGTGGGGTGGGGAGTGGATAAGGATACAGACAGTGTAGACTACAAGAAACAGAAAGTGAGTATCTTAGCAGTATAGACCAGAGAGGGCAGAGTGGGTGACTGCTGAGTGCTTTGGTAGAGAGTGATTGAACAAGGTGGACCACGGGGACTTGAAGGATAAGGTCCTGGCAATGCAGACCTGATAGACAGAGACTGAGCGAAAGAGAGTCTTGGTAAGATGGACCCGAGAAACCAAGGATGCCTGAGAGTCCAGCAGTGTAGACCTGAAGAAGAAAGAAAGAGGGAGGTCCTGTCAGTGTGGGTCCTGGAAGAGTTCTAGCCACAATGTGAACTGAGGGAGCAAAGAGTGGGTCTTGGCAGTGTGGACGAAAGGGCTACCTTCCATATCCGAAAGACACATTGTATTAGTATTTCCTTAAACAGAATTATTTTTTAGAAACGCAGTTTTAAAGATGAATCAATTTAATTTTTTTTAACTGAGAGACTTTTTGTGTTTGTTTTGTTTTGATTCTTTCTCAAGAAAAAAGAAACTGGCAGAAACAAGAGAGTGTGTGTGCGCCTCTAAAATAACAATCCTAATCCACTTCTAAATGTGCTGGTGCCCAGTTCAGGACACTCTGATCCTTACAGGGGAGGGTTCCCAGCCCATCATTTCCAGCAGAGGGAAAAATGGCCTGAGCTTCCCTCGTGGAGTGCTTCCCAGAGTGGCCCATGGGAACTTCTCAGGGAAGCATGCAAGCTTTTAATGCTTTCATGACACAATTAGGTCAAATACGATAGGGTCACTTTTGTGTAAACTGACTCAAGGAAGGAGTACATGAAGAAAGGCCTTAGGGGGTAGTCTCCACCTCCCTCATGAAAGACTCAGTGTCAGTGTCTCCCTTCAGCTATTAGAAAAGAGGAGAACAATATTTCTGGTAAAATAAAACGTGGCATCACACAATCATAGAGAAGTTATTGGCTTCATGTGGGTTAGAGACTTAGAAAATGGTTACAGAGACTGAAAATAAAGCAAAAAGAATAGCCAAACTCAGGGAGGAAAACAAACAGGAAACCATCACTGGGGACCAGGTGCCAAGGAAAATGAATTGGCGTGTAAAAACCTTTCCTTAGGTGCCCTCCTTTGCCTTATAAACCAAGGTGATGTACATTTCCAGATGTTCACACCAGCCTCACTATCAGAGAATTGTAAAGAAATTTGACCATTAAAAATTACCTACAATGTCTAGTGTTCAATAACATAATTTTTGTTTTGTTTTAAAGGTTCAGGTTTGTTTCTAGAATTTTTAACTTCTGTGGAATTTGATTTCAAAGTTCTTTAAACTTGCATACAAGTGATTCATTCATTGGAACCTATCCGAAATCATTTTTTTCCAATCCTATAATTTTATGGCCTGTGACTCTTATCATATCCAGGGAGAACAGACTGGTAATATTGGAGCTTTATGAGTAGTTAATACTGCTTGACAAACATCATGTCCTGATCTAAGCGTCTACATGGTAGGATGTGCAGTTAGCCAGTGTTCTCCTGTTTTATCCAGGGCACTGTAGTGTGGATGATGCAGTTCTCAAAAGCTTCCCACATGCTTACTTAGCATCACGCTTAGTAGGTTTGTTCGAGTAATACGATTTCTCACCCCTCGTAGAGATTGTTCCTCGAGATCTAAGGATGAAGGACAAGTTTCTGAAACATCTCACAGGTGTGTGTTCCCTTCGCTCCTCTGCCCTCCCTGCTCCTTTTTTTTTTTACCCTGAGTCTTCGTGACTTTCTTCCTCTGTGTTCCAGGTCCTCTTTATTTCAGTCCGAAGTGCAGCAAGCACTTTCACAGACTTTACCACAACACGCGAGACTGCACCATCCCTGCATGTAAGTGAGCACCCAGTAGGCAAATGGCGCTCCACTCTTCCTTTGCAGGGCAGCAGCTCTGCCTTTTGACAGGTGCGGGGGCCTGTGTGTCCCTACCTGACTGGATTGGGGCAGGGTGCCTAGACATTGGAGCAGATGGTTTAAACTCTGCAGCAACCAGTACCACTGGAAAGTATTTACCTCGTGATAACCTGTCCGAACCCTTCCTTTCACACACATTCTCATTGTGTTATGAATTCTGGCACAGAATCCATATTCTATTTTATTGGCCACCACACAGGCTAAGTGTGAGATGCTCAGGTGTCTGCTGGTGGTCAGAGTGTTGGGGTATAAAACAATCTGGCTGGCCTGAAGTTTTCCTGTCAAACATATTTTGACCATCCCCACTGCTCTGACCAGTGCTGTTTTCTTTCCATTAGTAATAAAACCCTCATCACTCAAGAATTTGATTTGCTATTCCAAAGGCTGCTCTTCTGGCTGTCCTCCTTCAGCTCAGAGACACAGGGTTCATCCATTGGCCCATTTCTCATGTCTGTCCTTTCCATTTCTTTTCATTTTCAACATGATTCATCTGTTTATCTGCTGTAGTATATTTTACTTCCCCAAAATGACTCCTTGCACTCTTCATAAAACCATTTTTTTAATGAGATGACTTTCACAGGGGGAAAGCCATCCAGACACAACAGGATCTGCCTGGCTGCTTTGAGAGATGCTAAAGAGGAGAGCAGCCCAGGAAGTAGCCTTCCCTGTTTGACACAGATACCCTGGCTACACGGAGTAGGAATTTCTCTCTGTTTAGGCAGCAGAGCTCTGAATAATGATGTCCGTCATTTACAGACTGCTTCTGTATGAGGGACACTGCTAGGTAGGTTCATGACATCATATCTGTGGGTCTTGACCCTGCAAGGCGGTCTCACTAGCATGTTTCAGACATGGTCAGGCCTGTAGCCCCAGGTGAGCAAACATACTTCCTGTAGAATTTGATTTTTCATGTGAACAAACCATGTGAACCCCTTGTATCCTTATCATGTTCTTTCTCGGACAATGAAGCTATCTTCTGTTTGAGAATTACTACCTTGTTTCTTGGGGCCACAGAATCTTTTTATTGTTTAAGTGAGAATCTATTTTGTAATAAATATATCATACAAAACCATTACATGATTCTAGATTCTAAATTTGAACATGACCTTCTAGCATTCCAACCCATTCACTTAGAGATTAGGAGACAGAATTTAAATTGCTTGTCCTGCAGACATCAAAAGTCCAAGCTCAAGCCTCATGCTCCACCCTGCAAATTCTCTTTGGGCTTCTCCCATGGTGTCATGCTCCACATTGTTGCATCCTTGGGTGATAATATAGAAAGACTCTGGTCGTGGCTTAAGCTGTGTCTCCAGAGGTGGAATGTTGACACATTTGTGCTTTGAGACAATTAGTTACATCCATCTCTTTTCCCATAAAGAAAAGAATGATAGCTCTTCTAGGATGCTTTAGGATGTTCAAAAACTCACTGAAATCCTGGGGTGTTAGAGTTGATATGGCCCATAGGGCCCAGCCTTCCTGGGTAGCCAGAAGAGCTTGGTGGAGGGAAGAACCAAAGCTCTCTTATTCCCGATAAACAGAATGTGTTATGCTTTCCATGCCTGTCACTGGTTGAGGAGCATTGTTTGGTTCTTGGACTGAGTGAGATGGGAACACCTGGAGTCTCTGAGCAGATTACAAATGGAAGTCTTTACAGTTTGTTAATCAGCTCACTCCTGAGCTCAAAATCCACTCCACCCTGGTACAGAATCTATTCAAGAAAACTGCATTCCAAAAACTATGGAAGAGCAATAAAGCACAAGTCTAGGTGAGCAATCATAAGCAGGTTAGGCTGTTTTCCCTCTCTGAGCCAAGAGAATATAGGTCACACACATTTAGAAGCTGACTTTTGGGGACCGTGTGAATATCTATCACTCATTCAGTTCTCCATTGAGGACGAATGCCTCCCCTTTTGAGGAGTTTTGCTACCTCTGAGAAATAAACTTTAGCAAACCATAAATTACTGAAGCTTTTCACAGAATTTTTGTCCTGGGGAGACTCTCCTAGAGCTGTGGGAACTGAACTCCCTCTATGGTTTTGACGGCGAATGAACTGCGGGATCATAGGGAGCAACAGTGAACACCAAGCTTTGCTCGAAATGTTACCTTTTTTCCAGCCTACGCTTGAAAACTTGCTTTTAATTTTTTTATTTATCTTTTTCTTCATCATTGATAATTGAGTCTAGAGCCTCCCCAGGCACTTATCAGTGAGCTATACCCACCTCTGTCTCTTATTTTTACTTTTTGGGACATTGTTCTTGTTAAGTTGCTCAAGGTGGCCTCAAATTCATTCCATAGCCCAGACTAGTATTGAACTTCTTATCCTCTGCCTCTGTTTCTTGCATAGCCTCCTAACTGGATCCAGTCTGCTTTGCTCCTTTTGACCCTCTTTCTTTTTAACATCATGGCAAAAGTCTATAAGGCTCATCTCAGGTGGAGACTTAGTCTGCATGCATTCTGAAAGAGAGTTCACACATAGGCATGTTAAGAGCCTATCTCACTAGAAGCAACACTTGGGGCATTTCTGTGAAGCTGGCAGCCACACTTCAGAGGATGCCGTGTCTGTCCTCTCTGTAGCCCTTACCTGATTTCTGCATGTAATGCCAATTTTCCCCTGAAGTAAGTAAGCAACTTAGAGCTCGCAATTTCAAGTAACAACCTCTATTGCTTCTAGGGACTTCAGAATATTAAAAAATAAATGGTGGTTAGAACACTTTATATACTTGCAAAAAGTCACCCTATGTTTAATTTTAATGTTGTGCAGGAAACTGACAAGAGTCCATGGTTTGTTTTCACTGCAGACTATAAAAGATGTGCCAGGCTACTTACACGGCTGGCTGTCAGTCCCATGTGCATGGAGAGATAAGGTAAGCTCCCAGACAATCGTGGTGACCACACAAGTGTCAGAATCCCATGTTGGTCATAAAACACACACACACACACACACACACACACACACACACACGGACATTTAAACTCAAGCATTCTTTCACTACAGTAGCCTGGCTCTGAGCAAGACAACCAATTTATCTCAAAACATTGGCCATGAGTAGAAGGCTCCCCCTGCTGGCTATCTACAGTGGACATTGTTACTGGAACTTACATAGCACATAGCTGACTGATTACTACAGTTTAAATCAGGACAC
>LOJH01067807.1:0-10180 GCA_001685095.1 Ellobius talpinus
TGCCATATTTGTGGAATTAAATATAAATTTAATTTACTTTATATTAATATGGAAGGAGTCTATACTATCAACAACTTGTAAGACTGAATCAGTAAATTAAAGTCCAGGACCCTGAAGTGAAATTTAGTTACACAGGGAACTCTAATATTAAGTAAATTGTTCAACTTCAGGGAATAAATTTAGTAATAAATACAGTATTTTAAGTTATGTGGGTTTTTGTTGCTGTCGGCTTCTCTTTATTTGGTCATGAACAATGTTGTAGAGTAAAGTAGTTTGAACAAGTATGCTGTTGTTTTCTCAAAACGAAGCTTAAATATTCAGGTAAGAAGCAAGTTTACAAGAGTGTAAGTATTCTGCAAATTTGGGGAAAATTCCAAAAGCAAGACATAGGAATTGATAACAATATACTATAAAGGAGCCTGTATTGTTCATTTCTTTGTAAAATTGGATCCTATTTTCCACTCCCATACATTTTTACCTAAAATTGCATTCAACATCCAAAGGATTTCCACTTAAAATTAAGGGTGGACTTAGGAGATAATGAAGATTTGTGTATCTTATTTAATAAAATACATAATACAGCAATGAACCAAAGTTTGGGGATCACTTGAATGAGAAATGCATTCCAGCTTATCTTGTTTTAATCTGTCTGCTGCTATCTCTCCAACGCAAGTTTTCCTTTCCATAAACCATCCAGGAATTAGCTGACCTGTATAGCCAGGAAGACTCATTAAGTCACACAAGCTTACTGTCCCACAGAGAGCACACTTCCTTCCAAGCCTTACATCATTTTTCCATTGATTCAAAAAATGGTAGTTTGAAGATGTTTTTCCTAGGCCCAATTCATCAAATAGATTAGAAAACTTTTCACACTAAAAGTTGTTTGTAGCGATAAATCATTGGATAGAAACTGTGAGATGGAAAGTAAAAGCTGGCTTAATTGTTTCCGCAGTTGAATCAGTCAGAAAGGAAGGACCAATTAAGGATTTTTGACACTCAAAATCTCATCTATGAACCATTTTCTTCAGGGAGAGTATGGAGTGTCCTATCAGTGCCATATATAGAAACATCTGAGATTTTCTTACTCGTTTCTAGATACGAGCATGTACTAATATTGTTTAAAAAAAGTCTACCCAGAATCAAACTGACTGCATGTAGTGTTCGAGGAAATGAAGTGCTTATTTAATCAGCAGGAGCTTCAGTTCAGATTCTTTCAGCTTAAAAGTTAAACTTACCACCGAGCAGACATAAATCAAAAAAGACACGTCCCTTTAATGAATAAATTGTTTTTCCACCCTCAATGGTCTTTCTGCCTATAAGTTTGTTTTGTAGACTCAGGTAATGCATCTCTGACAATATGGCTGGTGTACAGAACCCATTAACAAGACCCATTTTGCCTTTTTACTATTATATGGACTCAAGAGTAGTAAATGCAATAGGCAGTAATATTTTGGTTTCTGTATAAAGAAGGGAAATTTGTATTAAGTATGGAACAGTATATGAGGATTTATTTCAATGACCTTAAGGATTATGTTTTTCTATATCACAATAATAATAAAAAAAAGTGTCTCTTTTAGAGTAGAAAAGTTAGCATGTGAATGCTTGTCCCTTGTTCTACATAATACATGATGACTTTGTGGTCAATTTTAAGTACCCTAAGATAAAAAATAAATCATGGACCCTTTATCCATAGTGCTTAAAGGTTAATCATAAAAAGACCTACAGTAAAACACTAGAAATAACAGTATTAAGTAAGTTTGTGTGAATCAATTAGAAAAACGTTCACTTTGTTTCTACTAAGTCCATATGAAAAAACTTACCAAACTGACGTATTTGATCGTATAATACTAAAACTTTATTCCAATTTCAGGTTCAGTTTTTAATAGAGATACATCTAACATTATGTTAAAAAAAGTCAGAGAAGTTAAGTGAAGGTAAGTTACTAAAGATTTTTACATGTTAGAGAAATCACACCCTCAATTTTACTAATATTAACAAATAAATATGTATTGAAGGCTCTCTTTAGGAAAAGAACACATGAGAAATTTTAACAATTTGTGGAATATTACTGATGCTAGAAGAATAAGATGGAACTCATGAAAAGACAAAAATTAAATAACATTTTGTAGATCTTTAGTTTCACCAGCTTCTTGGTCCTTCAGAAACATAAGCACAGTTGCCTGTGGTGAAACTGCAGTGATGCTGGTCAAAGTCATAGAGAGTGAGGTGGACAGGGCGAAGAGAATCACGCTGAGGGAAGAATCTAAGGACTAGACATACCACTGGCAAGGGGAGACTAGCAAACATTTAAACAGGGTCAAAGCAAGTTTTCTATTTAGTTCGGAGTATCGTCAGTACACATGCAATGAGCAGTGGCAGTAAAATAATACTTGGAGAGTTGCATTGTTTGTTCAAAAACTAAATTAGAAAATGACAGTGAGTTACACAGAAAACAAGGAAGGCATTGCGACTGATGGAAAGGAAAACAAAGCAGCATGTGTGAATATCTTAGAAAGAGTCACTAGTGCTCTACTCCACACTCTGCAAACTAATACCTGAGCAGGCCCTTCCCCAGCTTATTGAAAAAGGCTCAGCACATATCCCTTTAATAACAGCTCTTCTTCCTACAATGCGGTTGCTGTCTAGCTTCTTGCTAAGAAGTCAACTTAATTCATTATTTAAAGCCTCAAAAACATGATTCTTTGGGAGCTATATTTATTTTCTTCAATTCACTCAGAAACATAAGAGACTGACAGATGCAATTTTAAGATGATATATTTTGATAGAAAAGGAGATATAAAAAGAACCTAGAGATGAAGTCATTTCCAGCTAGGGGATAAAATATGTTCTGCGAGAGCAATATTCTTTGTTTCTTCTCTTTCAGCATGGGGGATTGCAGTACACATGCATACACATGTGAGCACATGCACACACACACACACACAGACACACACACCGAATGCTCAAACAGATATACAAATATACAAACACACTAAGGATGAGAATAACATATCTTATAATTTACAGCAATTTGCTCACATTGTCAACATTTTTCTAGAAATCTTAAGTTTTGTCTTACTTATAAGTTTAACACAATTAAAAGAAGTATAACTGTTAAAATATATCATATTCTCTTGGTAAACATTATTTAAGTTTTGTAAATATAGGTACATGCATACACACATATATAGACATATACATCATATATAACATTTTTGTACATGAACAGCATGCATCCTTTGTCACCCCAACTTTCTTTCAACCATTTAAGCTTCTACCCTTCCCAGAAATCTCTCTTACACTCATGGTTATTAGCTTGGTTTTCCTATCCACGGCTTAACAAGGACCAGTATTTGGAGCTGTGTATTAATGACTGATAGGCTTATCATTAGGTACACAGCTAAAGAATATTTTCCCATGTCATGAAATTTATCCTGGCCAATAGCTCCAAGGCATTGAGCAATGCTTCTGGAACCTCTTCCTTTATGATGGTAGATAAAGGCAGTGTTGTGTAAATCCACAGTAGCTAACTAAGTTGAATACTTTGTCTTATGGTTAACTCATTCTATATTTTAAGATTTTATTTAAAATATAATTGTATCACTTCATCTTTTCCTTTTCTACCCCTAGTTCTTCCAATATGACCTGCATCTAACCATTTCCATAATCCCCTCACTTACTGTTATACCGATACATTATTTTCTTTATTATTGTTGCACAAACAGAGTATAATAAGTCCATTTAATGTTGCTGGTGTGTATGATTTCATACCTTACCACTTGGTACTGAACAAATAATTAGAGCACACCTCTGGGAAAGACTTGTTACACCTCTCTCAGCAGTCATTAGTTGCCGATTGCGATTTGTCTAGAGGTGGAACCTTGTGAGTTTACCCTGTTAGACATTAGCTTGTCTCTTGGTGCTGTGCTTGTTCAGGTCTTAACTTGGTTAGTTAGATATTATGGTGAAGCCTCCCTGTCATTTCTAGGAGTCATAATCTCACAGTAGGTTTTCTGGTCCCCTGGCTCCTACAATGTTTCTGTCTTCTCTTTTCTAGTGTTTCCTGTGCCTTAGAAGCACTAATTGTGTTGTCCATCTACCTACCAGAGCTGCACACCACTGTCGATTGTTATGCACAGTTTGATTGTTGTGGCTTTCTGTAATGGCCTTCTCCAAGTTTGAAAGAGAAGCTATATTTATCTGTGTGTATAAGAATAAATAGCTAGAATTCAATAAAAATCTAAGCTGGTTACATTTTTGTGGGGTGGAAGAAGAAAAGGCAGAATGGATTCCTGCTGTAAGAATCCACATGTCTAACCACCGGTTTATTAAGGGGTGCAATGAAAAGAAAACTCACAGGTACAAAATAAAGCAGACACTGCCAATGACCCCATTACCTTCATCCAGCTGTTCTGCCCAGGGGTGAAGAACACCAACTGCACCCACTCTCCGCTACTTGCTCTCCAAACACACCAAGAGGCAGAGTGCAAGAGCGAGAAAGCCCTCCTCTCAGCTTTACGTGGTCATGTATGCAGACAAGATCACACCCTAGGACACATAACTCCCAGAAGCCATTGGCTAAATATAATGAAATCCCACAAAACTTCCCCCCATTTTCTAAATAAGAAGGTTCTAATATTAAGATAAAATTATATACAGTAAGAACAATTATCAAATATTGTGCAGAAGAAAGAAAAGGTGATAACATAAGCAAAGATGAAACTACAATCAACAAGAAAACCATCAAACAAGAAACACATTCTAAATATACCGACAATATTATATATATATATATATATACTAAATATCCAGGTAATTGGCAAATAACAGAATATTTCAATAGCTGTCCTATTTTGAAGAGTCTAAGTCTTGTACCTAATATGACCTAGCTATGATATGTGATGATTGTAAATGTGGTTTTCAGGTTAATACAGAAATATATCTCAGAGTGATTATTCAGGAACTGGTAAGTGGAAGATAAACCTCTGGTTACAGATTCCTGCATTATTTCTATGACTAACCCTTTTATTTTACAATGGTTGTTTATTTTATTTTATTATGATGTTGATTTTTTCCATCTTTTGTACAGTACTTCCTGGATGGCATCATATCACAGTGTAAGTTATTTGTTTGAAGGTTTTAATGCAAATCTAGTTGTCAATAGCAGCAAGAGTGACTACAATAATCTGCAAATGTGAAAAAGAGGTAACTCTGAGAGGATGAAGAAGATATTTACACTGCCTGGAGGAACAGCAAGCAGGAGTTTAAAGACCAGAGACCTGGGATGTAAACAAACAAGAACAGAAAAAAAAAAAAAAACTTCAATGAAATGATTCCTAATGATATTCTGCCATACATATAGACCAGAACCAATCATCAGAGAGGCTTCATTCAGGAACTGATGGAAACAGATGCAGAGACCCACAGTCAATGTTAAGCAGAGATCAGGGAATCATGTGGAAGATAAAGAGGAAGAACTGTAAGAACAAGAGATACCACAAAAAATAAATAAATAAAACCACATAATCAACTATCCTGAGCTTCTAGGGGATCAAAGAGGCTGGGCAAACAACCTTTGAGCCTTCATGGGGCTGATCTAGGCCCTCTCCCTATATGGTATGATTGTGTAGCTTGGTCTTCTTGTCGGAACATGGATGGTCTTTTACTCCTTTGCCTTTTTTGACACCCCTTTCCTCCTACTTGGTTGCCTCATCCAGCCTTAATATGAAGGGAGATGCCTACACTTCTTGTAACTTGATGTGCCATGTTTGGTTGATATCCTTGGGAGGCCTGACCTTTTCTGAAGGGAGGGGGAGTGGATGGCAGGATGGGAGTGAACAGGAGGAGAGGAGAGGTGACTGGGGTGGGAGAGTTGGGGGGTAAGGATGGGAGGAGTACGGAGGGCAAAGTGTGGTCAGAATGTAATATATGAAAGAATAATATATAAAAATTAAGAATTCAAATACTAAAATCCAGTCAGATCTTCACAAGACCATACTCATCATAATTCCAAAATAGATAGGGAAGGCATTCATGAAACCTCTCTGCAGCTTAATCTCAGACAACTGAAGATTGTTTGGGAGGGGGCAATGCTCTTTAGGAAATTATCTCTTGGTAGGTAGTCCATGCCCTCTTCAGTGGATTGCCCCCCCCACATGGCCATACTGGCAGTGCTGAGTGCACTCTGCTCAGTGAATAGGCAAAACACACCTGATATAGGGAGGAGGATATGGTAGAGGTGGGGAGGCTAGAAAGAGCTGGAGAGCACTGGGAGGGTGGATGTAATCAAATGCATCTTATACATTCATGGAATTCTAAATTAAAAATAATAAAATTAAGAAAACTAAATAAAATTACCAATTTAGGAAAACCTACTAGCATTATTTGTTTTAGAATAAGCAATCTTTGTATAAGATTACCCAGAAAATTAAACCTATATATACCTCTTATGTTGCATGCAGCATAAGCATAAAAGATAACTTTACAGTTTAAAAATTAAAGCTAAATGTACCTGAAAATACTTAAATTTGTTTAAATGCTATATGTATGAAATCACCTTCAGATAAATGAGCTGCAAAATATCTATAAATGTGATAATGTGATTATCCTAGCCTTTAAATAAATCTGATTTTTTTAAAACTTCGAGGAAAGTTGATTGGTTATATGAAAATAACAACTTACAAAAATAACCTTGCATGTTAGTAAATGTCACAGGTGTAAAGTGTATGTCTCCTCACCTATTGAAAATCAATGAAATGAATCCATACTCGACCTTTATAAACATTTCCATTAAAACTGCTTTGCCAAAGGGTCAGCAAAGCTTGTCAGCAGGCAGAAGTGGAAACCTGAAAGACAGGGAGTACGAGCTGTTTCCCAATACACTGCAATTACAGAAACAACTGCACCAGAGAACTCTGAGGCGATCCACTCTGAAAACACAGAGTACTTAGCAGTCCTGAGGAGCAAATGCATTGCCAACAAGCCACAGGTGTGCACCACAGGAAGATTGAAAACAGCAATTGATGAAGGATAGGTTGACATTTTTCAACTCATAATATATTTATCCCAAAATGAACTTATGCATCTATAATTGAGCTGGTTTTTAAAAATTGTTAATGTGGCATTTCAGTTATTCAAATAGCAATAATGTTTCTAAAGTGTGCATAAATACATTAGTTCATAAAATTGGATGGAATGGGAAATTATGTTAGATAGACTCTAAGGTTTGATTTCAAAAATTTCTATTTTTCATAGCGTTTGAATCATCTGTGTCCCATACAGAATCAAAAATTCTTTGTAGATAAGTAATTAAATGAATATATCTTTGTTATAATGAAACAGTTTTTAATCTTTCATAATTTAAATTGCCTGGTTACACCAATAGAACATGTTCACATGCTTCATCTAAAATTATATTCATTTTTTCTTATTAAAGTTTAAATTTTTCTTTAAAATGGGAAAAGGCAGAGGAATAAGCATCAGATCATTTGTTCTTGCAGAGGATCAGGGATCTGTTCCCAGCATCAATATATCCTGGTTCACAACCCCCTGTAACTAAAGATCTGGTGGCCTCTGTTTACCTCCACATGCTCCAAGATTGCAGGCTGTACACATACATAAAATAAAATAAATGTATCATAAAATCTAAAATGTTATAGGGAAACATAATCAAGTTTTCCTATATTTTCTTAATACTTCCAGTTCCTGTGTACCCTGAGTCTGATTTAAAATAGGAAGTAGGTACTGATGCCACTTTGAAAGCTTTGTTAAGGTCTCAAAGAAAGTTGTGTATTTTAACAGGCCACAAAACTTGATTATCAATCCTGACAATCAATAAAAGAATGAATACATCAAAATACAGGAAATTCCTAAAATTTCAGTGAATCTTAACTCACACACGCATTCACACACACACACACACACACACACAGAGAGAGAGAGAATAACACTCAAATGTGTTCATGCAAATTTAGCTCACCGTTCTCAGACCTAAAGGTAAATAACTCTAAAGTACACTTAAGAGACATCATTTGATGAAATACACAGTAATTCGCACCTTTTTATACCTCTTAACTCTAGTAGTACACCATTTTGAAGACATTATTATGTGCATGTAGAATATAAATATGAATAAGTCTTTAGCTCCTTTAGCAATATTATAAATATGACATAAATTTGTTCTTCCAAAGTATGAAACATGACCTGCTAAAAGCAACAAGGTGATAGGCTTCTGTGCTTTACCCGGTCACACAATTATGCAAAGACACATTTCACTGTTGCAATTCCAAATGCATTCTTCATATGATTTGTGTTATTCTTGGTGCTATTGTGAATTTGAGATGAGATGAGAAACAAATGATCTAAAATTCTTTACGTAACACAGCGGTGGTTCAGAATTATTGTCGTTTTGCATCTACCCCCCCAACCTGGAATAATAGTGTTCACCACCAAGCTGAGCACAGTTCTGGTTTCCTTTCCTCTACAGCCTTCTTTTTGAAATATTTTAAGTATCCAAAGCTGTTCATAAGCAATGCACACAACATGAAAGTACACATATACACAGGGAACTTCCATAGTACTCGGTTTGAACCTGTGTGTTGCTTCCAAAGGAACATCCTAGTTTTTCATTTTTAATTATTAGTCAGAGGGTGAACAGATATCTAACATAGATTATACCATCATGGAAAATGCAATGAGGCAACAACACAATTGCCACTGTGGCCTCTAACATTCTCTTCATAAAAAGAAGTCAGATAATAATGTCATAATTGTGAATCAAAACATACCATTAGAAAAACCACCTACTTCCAGACTATTGTAATTAATGTAATGTAATTTTATTAAAGAAATTAAAAATGAGAGAGAGAGACTATATTATTCAACTGTCATTACTTAGCAATAAAATTATTGTGACTAGGTAGGCTAATATACCTATTCCTAATGGACTAATAATGCTGCCTTGCTAGCTTCCTATGATGTCTCTCATGATTTTGCCTTTTCAAAAGTTATTATAACAAAATTGAAAATTTTTTAAAATTTCATTATACATTACATGAACAGTTCTTTCAACCCTCCTTCCATCCCTCTCCCCTGGCCCTCATTCCCTCCTCAATCCACCCATCTCCACTCCTAAGAGGGGATAAGGGATCCCATGGGAAGTTAGCAAAGTATGGCATATTAAGTTGGGGAAGAACCTGCGTTGAGGATGAGCATAGCATCCAAACATAGAAATGGACCCTAGTAAACTACCTCATGCACCAGGGATGTATCCTGGTCCTACTGCCAAGAGCCTCATAGATAGTCCAAGGTTCACCACTGTCTCCCACATATGAAGGGCCTAGTTTGGTCCCATAGAGGCTCCACAGTTTTCAGTCTGGAGTTCATGAGTTTCCACAAGTTTGGTTCAGCTATCTCTGTAGATTTCTCCATTATGATCTTTACCTCTCTTGTTCATATATCTGCAGAGACTGGCCTAATGCTTGGTTATAGAGCTCTGTATCTGGTTCTGTCAATTGCTGGATCAAGGCTCTATGATGACTATCTGGGTGTTCACCAATGTGTTTACAGGAGAAGGCCAGTTCGGGCTCCCTCACCACTATTGCTAGAAGTCTTAGCTGGGTCATCCTTGAAAATGTTTTATAAATATTTTTAAAAAGCTATTTGGACTTTATAGAATAATACAACCTTAAATTTATTACCTTAATATTTATTTCGCTTAACCATATACAAGTAAAATATCTGTATTGACAAAAATATAATAGAAAATGTATATTTAATAAACTGAATTGATGTTTAAAA
The DNA here is from genome assembly GCA_001685095.1 of Ellobius talpinus. NCBI lineage: Eukaryota > Metazoa > Chordata > Mammalia > Rodentia > Cricetidae > Ellobius > Ellobius talpinus. Next base: position 9,799 of record LOJH01067807.1, read on the forward strand.
AGCAGGATTGTTATCCAAAATGTATATGAAAATGTTTAATTCCTTTCATGTTGTCCCTTGACAACTATAATGTTGAAAGACAAAAACAAAAATGATAAAGTGATAAATATACATGAAATTAAGATGTGTGATTTGCAAACACAGATTCTTGCAAGTCCTTAGAGCACTGCAATTTATTGAATGAATTTTAAGCTGGTTACTTACTGCTGTATGTACTAGCAGAACTAGAAACAGAAGAATATATATCATGGGTTGGCTTCTGGGTCATTTCCCACAGCTCAGTACTGACCTGATAGGGTTATAGAGTAAGCTCTAAAATGCTTACTTTTTCTGTGTCTTATCAGATCACCATGGAATAAAGTTAGAACTTAACAATAATTCT
>LOJH01067809.1:0-10180 GCA_001685095.1 Ellobius talpinus
AACCACAGAAAGCAATCCACCTGCAGTTAGAATCGTCTGTGATTCCAGTCTCTTTTCCTTCGGTGCATGAAGACTCCTTCCTGGCATTTGGATTAGGGAATAAGCCTTGTCCCTGTCCTTGTTCCTGCCTCTTATTCTCTAAGTCCACTAGCTTTGTCTTTCTTCCAGTTGCTGCCCTGGTCTGCTCCCTCAACCCCTTCCACGCTGTCTCTTACCCTGTCTCTCTTGATGTATCTAGAGACCGCCCGTTTTCCAAACGGAAGTGTCTTATAATAAAAGAGCAAGGTAACACCATATGCTGTCTCTGCACCTCCTGTCTTCCTGCCTTGCTTTTTCTCGATCTGGAATGCAGTTTCTTCTAGGACATCTTTTTACACTCAGGTCCCCCTTTTGCTCCAGTGCAGTATTTCTCTTAAAAATTTTTTCATAGACCTTGACTGGCTGACTCCCTCCTTCTAACACCCCTTGGATTGTTGCATTACGTCTATGGATGGGGGTTTTACTTCTTTCATAATTAGGCAGAGAAGACTTTGAGAGTATGACCTACAGCTAGTTATACGCACAGCATGTGATTTGAGCCAGTCAAATCACTCAGCAGTGATTTGAGCATATGCACGCTTGTCTCTGTTCCTTTTACATGGTGATAGAGTGAAGAAAGAGTACTGGACTCTGAATGACCATCAACACCATACTTAAACCCTGTGCTTTATGTTAGTCATCTGTAAAGAAAGCATTAGAGGTAGTGATCTCTCTTGCTTTCTAGCCCAGATGCTCCATCTCTGTTGCTATCTAGTGGCTAATGCTTTTGGTGGCATCGAATGCTTCAGAACCCACTTTAATCAGGACATGGCCTATGCTATACACAAACCATGGTAATCAGGTTATCTCTAAATTATAGAAAGAGTTGGCTGACATCAGTTAGGTGGGTTAGCTTCACTAAAAAGATGGGGCAAAGAGATCATGACACATTCAACAAACGTTTGCTAAGTAGCTACCTTGCTCTAGTTACAGAGCCTTGGTGATCCACCACTCAAGACTAGTCAGAGAATCAAATAGAGAAACGAATCAGTATAGCAGAGAGTGCAATGTTCTGTCACAAACCCACCCCCAACACTATCCAGCACAGGGGAACACCTAATCTAGTTTAGAGACTGGGAGGGGGGTGAAGCCTCAGATTGAGCAATCAGCAGCAGAGAAAAGAGCAGAGAGAAAAGGTGATGCAAACAAACACAGACAGGTGGCGCATAGGGGGAGGGAGGGAGGGAGCCCTAAGTCCTCATACAGCAGCAACCAATTGCCACGCCAGGCTTCACAGCTAGGTCCTCTGCCAACAAACCATTTTCCACTCCCTCTCAGCCTTGCATCTTGAAGACTGTCTGGGAAGTCTCAATGTCTGCCTAAGTCATGGTGTTTCTGGAAGGGTTCTTTTCCTCCCTGACCCTGATGCTTTTCATGACCATTCATTATTTCTCCCGATTCCCTGCCAGCTGGTCCTGTGGGACAAGCACAAGGGAGGGGGTGGCTGTTGTGTTAACCTAGAGGGCCCCTCTTCCCACTCCACTGCACAGAAGTTGGCTTTGAAAGGTGGACCGCTGAGATCTGGGTTTTTATCACCCGTGGCTTCCTTTACCAAGAAATGTGAACTGTGTAGATACAAAGAATAATTGGTGAATGGCTCTGAGGTCTCTTGATTATAAAGGAATGTGGAGGTGTATAATAATGTTATTACATTATGTTCCAGAAATAATCTTTGCAAAACGAAAGGTATTTCCAGCCCTCTTTCTGGACTGCCCTGTGGCCATATTTACCATGAATGTCCCATCCTTTTGGGTGCACATAATTTGGGTGGTTTGCGACTCGCTAATCCTCACTTCAAATTGTTGTGGAGCCTCACTTCGCTCCAGCGCTAAACAGTGAAAAGCCAGACAGCCAACTGATGACCCTCAGTTCATAAGACAGGGAGAAGAACCTCCAAAACACCAATGAAACCACCTACAAGCAGAGCTTTTATTTTGTTAATAAGCCCTTTCATGTTAGGCTATTCCCCCCCCCCNCCCCAATGCTTCAGAAACTCCATCAGGGCAGCTAGGCTCTTGCTTGTAAGACAGTCACCAATTTCCCTAGTACACAGGGCAAGGTTTTGAGCTCTAGACAGAACTTTCATAGGTCTGTTCCAAAGGCAGGCAGACGTGGTCTCAAGGATCTCCATGACTACACCAAGAGGTGTAGGTGATAGGACACTGTCCTGACACATCTCCATCTATTGACTTCTTGAGCTACCTGTGTCCAGCCCAAGAGCAGGGCTTTCACGGCCAGTGGTATGAGAAATTGTACATGCAGTCTGGGCTCCAGCTAGCTGATAGTGAGTTATCTCTGGTGTCAAATATTTCTTAAAAGAAAAAAAATGGGTAACAATAAAGCAAGGCATATTGAGTTGCAATAGGACTAAGCCCCTTTCTGAACAGAAACATAGGAGGAGTGGATTGGGGTTGGGTGAGGGAATAAGAGGAGGGAGGAGAAACTTCAGACAGGATGTAAAATAAATGAATAAATTAAAAATTAACATTCTAAACACACACACACACAAAAATTCATGTTCTTTCAAAAATATAGACATTTTTTGGAGCAATGGTCTATATGCATGGAGTTTTTGAAGACCATTACAGACATTTCCTACATGCCCCACATCTTCCCTTCCTATTAGTAACAATTTAGACCAGCACAGTGCATTCCTACTGGTAATGAGTGATTCTAAGATGTGGCCACTAGCCAACAACTGTCACAAAGCACAGTCTAAATGCCCATGCCTTTTACCTAATCTTTTTATGTTCTAAGCTCTCATTCTGGACACAATATCACACGCGGTTGTTATATGTTCGAGTTCTAGCCTTTGTTATTCTCTTGTTTTCCTTATTTTGGTGTCCTGTTTGAAGATGCTTATTCCAGAATGTTTGTTGTTGTTGTTGAAATGTACCTCTTTGGCTGGTGAGATTACTCAGGGGTCAATAATGCTTTCCTTCAAGACTCATGACCAACGTTTGCTCTAAAGGACTCAGAACAGAAAGAAAGAACTGGCTCCCACAAGTAGTCCCCTTGCCTCCACATAAGAACCATATGTGTACAATGCACATATATGCTGAATAAATCCAGGAAATTTTTTTTAAAAGGAAAAAGTTCCCTCCTTTAAAATGTCTATACCTTTTTCATTATAAGACTAGGGCTAAAAAGTGACAAGTCAAGTTCATCAATATTTTACTTTGTTATAAGCATCTCTGTTCCCCTTTAAAAGTCTTCTCTATTAAGGTTAGGGGAAAAAAGATGGGGACCAACTGCACATTCAAGGTACATTTGCATGGTGTCACATCAGGTGCACACCACCAATATGATGCACTACTGCTATTGCTGACCTTGATGGCCTATCAGGCACACTCCACCAGTGCAATGCTAAGGTGGATGCTGACCTTAATTGCCTGGCCAAGGAAGTGCTCAGCTGGTCTCTCCACTCCAGAATTACTTTTTCCCCATTCCCATATTGTGGTCTCTGAAAGGAAGCTACAGTGCTGGGAAGGAATGGGGAGTTCTGCCCATTTCCTGGAAGCAATGAATATGCACAAATTTGCTTTAAATATTCTGCATGGTTATTTGGCTTTTATTTCCCACTTATTAGTGTCATCAATCATTTGTCTCTAGCATTATCGATTCATGGATTATTTACTCCTCTCTTTTCTTTCTTAAGTTGATCCAACTTTGGCCATTGGGGTCTTTTCCAGTCATGCCTGGTGTTCCTTCGGCATACCACACCACTGTGTTCCTTTGGACTGTTTCCTCCCTTTGGCTTTGTAAAGCACACCGAACTAATGCTGCAGATGGGTTTCCCATGTGTGGAAAATGACCACCAGGTGCGGTCTATTGAACGGTTCTGCACTCAGTCCTTCAGTGAGCCTCATCATCAATGCAGGTTAAAACAGAGCACAAGATCAGGCCCCATGTGAGCAGGGCCCACGTCCCCCTGCTGGAACAGTGCCATTGGTCCCAGGTGGCATTGTACACGAGTATGAAGGAGATGTTGAAGACAGACAGATGGCCGGACAGAAGAACAGGCAGAAGGGGTTGCAAACCACGAGCCAGACGTCTTCTGAGACCAAATGCTGCCGCTTCAGTCTTGAGCACTGATCATTCACAGCTGATAGCAGCAGCCAGCTATCCAGGTCCATCTGCTGACAGGCCATCTGAGGCAGCTGATTTCAGAGACATTTTGGGGGGCTTTGGGGTTAGAACAGAGGGAGAAGTCAGGAGGAGTGTGGAGGGGAATCATCTCTGTGGGGTCATGTGCCAACTCAAATTAATGACTAATGACAACAGATTGTATTTAGCAGATTTTTAATATAAATTAGGTTAATGGTGACACATTTGAAAGAGTACACTGAAAAAAATCTGTGTGTAATAACAAGCTAACAGATGTTGGCATTTTTATTATTAATTATACATTTCATTATCATCTGATTATTGTCAAACATCGCTTGACAGGAAAAAATTGTATAAATGATTCATACACGTTGGTTGTGATGTTAAAAAGGGTCTGTTTTATTAATGGAGTGACTTCGAGTCTTCTGATACCATTCTAAAAACCTTAGGTTTAATCAGTGCACAAAATGCCATACAACAATCCTCATTTTAACTGGACTCGCCATCGGGGCACTCGGTTTTGCGTTGTGACCTGTCTTACCCACTTTAGTGCCCAGCCCACAGAGGCTTCATGGGGGCACGGCTGCACAAGTCAGAGGCCCAGCAGACACCATGAAGACATTTCTCGGAAGAATCCCAGAGAGATATTGGGAGGAATGTCTTACTTCTGAGTTTGGGAAACTGAATTTTTGTCTTATTCCAGAAAAAAGAAACTAAGAAATGGGCAGCGTGGACAACCATAAAATGAAATTTAAGGTAAGATTTCATCGCCATTCACATTCTGTCAAATCTGCTTATCCAGTGCGTACTCAGTGGATAATCTGCTTGTGCTTGCAACCCAGCCGTTCTGCTCAGACAGCATCCCACCTAGGATTTGCTGAACACTGCACACTTCTTAGGTATGGTACGAAAGCCCTGTGATTTGTGTACTCTCTGGGACTTTTGGCAGGCACTGGCTGGATTACTGGGTTGAAGTGTGTGTCACCGATGGAGATGACCAAAAGTGACACTGGAGGCTAAGGGGACATGGAGGAAAAGGCAGCAGAAGGATCGTGAGTAAGAGGACTAGGAGGCTGCTGTGGTCGTGCCTGCTAGCTATGACAGGGAAGCTACACCCATGAAATCTCAACAACATGGCTGCCTAAGCAAGACCTGAACAACTTCAATAATAGTTGACATCCAACATAGATGGGGAGATCTCATGGCATCCCACCCCAGATGAAGAGATACAGGAAATTAACAACCACAGGGAGAGAGAATAAATTAGCGTTATCTGTGGATGAGCTCCCAGGTTGGTCATCCAATACCGAGTGTTTAGCCCTAGAAGCATACACAACACTGAGCAGACTCCACAGGCTTGGTTTATATGTTGATTCATTTATATGGAGGAGCGGGGAATAAACAAGAAAAGATGTCAGATACAGGAGGAGGAGAGAGGGAAGAAATGGTATAATTATATTTTGATTAAACAAAATAAATCTCTCCTAAAAAAATGGCACAGGGGCACCAGATGACCTTAAGAGAGTGGTAATGGAGTCAGAGACAGAAGGGGCAGTTTGCACTAAGTCACTTCTGCTCTTATTCACTTCCTTTGAAAGAGTCTAAGAGAAAAACTCTCTGGAAGTATCTACTCCCAAAGGCTTATTACAGCATCACCCTGGCTCACTGCCTGGTCTACAATTCTCGGGGTAAAAATCACTCCCATTGGAGAGCTGTAAGATGCCGGTGACTGATGAGATCAGGGTGAAATACTCCTGTTTTCCTGAACACCAAGGAGGGCTCCTGCCATGCAGTGCTCTAGGGGAAATGCTGAGTCCTGTATCAGCTAAGTGACTTTTCATGGAAACATTAACCCAGCTTTGAGCCCATTGTCAGGTCAGTGGTTGGCCCGGCCAAACACCTGCCCATGATTCTCAACTGAAGCAGGTGGTGAGCAGGAGCAGAGAGCTGGAAGAGTCAGAGTTAAAATCCTGCCAGACTACACTTGGGGCAGACACTGGAGCAGAAAGAATATTACACTATTCAACAAGACTGTGTGAGAAGCCCTGGGGCATCCTCCAACAAGGTGACTGCAAGCCACTTGCTTTGGAAAGGATGCATCACACCAAGTCTGTGTTGCAGGCTAAGTTGTGCAGACCCAAAAGTGAACTCTGAAGCCTGTATGCCCTTCACTCACTACAATCACCACTCAGGATTTGCCAGTGCTCAATCACCATTTACTCCCAGTGTGTCTACATAGCTTAGAGCACAGCCTGGATCTGGATGGGGTGAAAAAAAATAAGAGGTGACTTTATTAACAAGGAAAGACCAGCGAGAAATGTTTATAGGAGATTCGTGCCTGTAGCACACAGTGTGGAGAGGGTTGTGGGCCTTCCTGTACTACAAGCACCATAAGCTGGTAGTGCCACAGTGGGACAGAACCACGTACAGCAGGTTCCCCTCTGCAGCCCTGGTTCAGAGTTGCTGGGTGAAACCGTAGAACACAGTGGGGTAAAAGAATGTCTCCTTGGATTGTTGAGGTCAAAGAGTCTCAGTTTTTACCATGAGATGTTGTTTGGTTTGTTGTTTTGCTTTTTATTTTGTTTTCGTTTGTTTGTTTTGAGACAGGGTTTCTCTGTGTAGACCTGACTGTCCTGGAACTGACTCTGTAGACCAGGTTGGTCTTGAACTCAGAAACCCACCTGCCTCTGCCTCCCAAGTGCTGGGATTAAAGATGTGCACCTTCACACCCAGTCTTCATGAGATGCTCTTGATGTCCTGTCCATGTGAACTCACAACAGAAAGTGGTAGTGAGGTCTCCTATATGGCTATGCTCAGGGTGTTGGGTGACTGCAGGGGTAGGTGCCCTGAGAGAGCTCTAGCCAAGGGAGACAGGGCCAACTTGCTGAGGAATTGGAGACAAGCAAATTTAGAAAACGACCACAATCCCTGCTAGAAGGAGAGAATTTTGCCAAGGACAGAGAGACACATTCCCGAATCCTTACAGTTTTATTTGGATCTGGATGTGATCAAAATAATAGTTGAAGTTTTTAAATCCCTTAATCCACAATGGAGCAGACTACCTGTGGTATGCTGACACTCAGTTCTACTGTGAGTCTTAACTTTTACCTCTTTAATTTGTATTTACTCTTACAATTTAGTGATGTTTTGGTAAAGTTTAATACCATGCAACCATCATCACAGCCCAGTTTAAGAACACCCCTGTGTCTCTTTAGAATTCGGTGACTGTTTAGTCAAACCTGTTTCTCATCTGCATTTGTTTGGGAAGCAAAACAAAACATGCAGGAACCTGGGGTCTGCTATGTAAAAGCTCGCACACTGCACACTGAGCTTTATTTCAACCCTTTTCAATGCTACACTTTGAAATAGGGTCCCACTAAGGTGCTTTTGCAGGCCTCAAATTTGTGATTTTTTTTTTAAATCTCAGCCCATTGCATAGCTGGAATGACAGACAGGCCTGCATCACCGTGCTTAGTCAAAAGTTTCATTTTTGGTCAGATGCAATTCTTTTTCACATTGGCAACCTGGACTGAATTTCCAACTCTCAGCATTTGGTTTAGTTGAAATAGGCCTGACACCACCCCTCTACCTGCTGACGTGGTTGACCTGCACCTAAGCTTAGGTGCTCGACTTTGACTGTTCCTTTTGATATCCTGTGGTTGAGGGTGACCCAGTTCTCTGATGATCCTCATTGTAACTGTGTTCACAGCTCAACTCAGTTCTAGCACAGATTCCCCAGGTTACAGGTTCAGTCCTCCTGCTACCAACTTCAGATATCAGTCTGGGCATGAGGTACTTCTAAGCAGCCAAGTATTATAAATATTTACATCTCGTGTGTGTTTTATGACAATTGAGTACCTATTAAACCCTTTCTGGCTTGGGAGAAGTTACTCCTCCTAGGTCCAGTCAAGTCTCAGAGATTTTATGGGGCCCTTGTCTTTGAGAGACAAACCATGATATCTCAAGACACATCCCCCACACGTTGGTACTCATGTTTGGGAGACACGACATTCTTCTGATTTAGTCATTGCAGGGCCAGGGACCAGGCAACTGAAAACCAACACTGAGGCCAACACCAAACTGTTGATGCATCTTTCCTTTTATTGGGGACCTGAAAAAAGCTGTGTTCTCAGTGTTGCCCCTTTCATGCCCTTTGGTACTCCCTCCTCCTGGTGTTTGTCCAGAGTGGACAGGGACTACAAAGAAGGGAGATAGCACAGGGACTTCAGGACTCCGGACTCACTAGGTGGCAAGTTCCCTGCTTTTCTTGTTGTCTACCACATTCTTCCTAGTGAGCTGCAGGAATCTCCAGCTGGGAACCGTGAGGTTTCCTAGAGATAACAAGGCATTAGTCATCAGGAGGATACAATGATAAGTGTGGGCCCAGCAAGCAACCTGCAAGCTCAGAACTGATGGAGCTGAACTGGAAAACAAATGCATGGTCACAAGTGAAGACATCAACACCTCCTCTTGGCGACTGACAGGGCACCTAGTATCAGCCAAGTTCTGTAAAAATCTGATGGACTGAGTCAACCTGTAGGGTGCAAGAGAAGTAGAATGCCCTGCTCCAGAATCTCAGGCTGCACTTCTGAGGTTGTGCTTCTGGAACCTCCCTCAACATGGACCGTATCTTTGCCATAACCTTAAGTTTCTACGACAATGGAGGATGGCTTCTCTGACTATGGTGGGATGCAATCAGAAGCTAATAAAGGAAAGATGAGAAGAAAACCTCCAATTAATTAAAACTTAAACAACAAACCTCCAAATAATCCATGCTCAAATAGTAAGACACAAAAGGGAAAAGATGAAGACACAGAACACAATAAAAACAAATATATCAAACTGTGTGGGATGTGACGGGAGTCAGCAAGAATAGGGGATGTTACAGAAACAAACTTTCACAATATAAACAAAGAAATGTCTGAAACTAATTTTCTCTTTCACTATCCCAAGAAACTAGGAAAACAAAAGCAAAATAAATCCCAAATAAGCCTAAAACATCCAAAAGAGAAAAAAAATCAATGATATTGAAAGTAGAAAAGTGATACATAAAATCAAATAAATAACAAACCACTTTCTACAAACATCAATGAACTTAACAAGATGTTAGCAAGACTGACAAACATACAAGGTGATCAATATCACAATATCACCAGTCATCAGTATCACAAATACATCACTAAAACTCCATTGTCTTCTAAAGGAATTCATGCCAAACACATTCCAATGAGAGTGTGTTCCTCTCCAGCGGCCACTGCTACAAACTTACCATGAATTTTGAGCACATATTAAAACAGGACACAATTACTTTCGTATAGTTCCAGAGATCCAAACCTTAGACGGGTTATCCACATTTCTCATTGGAGGGAAGGATACAGTCCCTTGCATTTTCCAGTTTCTCTGCCGTCATTCCCTGAATTCCTTGTCCCATGGCCGTTTCTTCGATCTTGAAAGCTGAACATTTTACTTAGATTATAACATTTTCTTCTACTTGCCAAATTGTCTACATATTCCCTACATGAAGGATCCCTACGATCACATGTTTAAGACAGATATACAGGGGGACACAACACCGCCAATTCATTAGATTGGCATTGTTATATTGTCAAAAATAAAGATAGTACACGGCCAAAGCTGCAGACCAATATTTCTCATTAATAAGATGCAAAGATCCACAAAAGTTTAGTAAATCAAAGCCAGAAATATATAAGCAAATTGCACACCATGACCATGTGTAATTTATTCTAAGTATGCAAATCTGGTTACATATGCAAAAATAAATCAGTATAATATACTATACCATAAGGCTAAAGAAAAAAAAACCACACATTCCTATTAATAAATATAGAAAAAGCATTTGACAAAGTCTAGCACTAATTTATGGTCTCAAAAATCCTCAATATAGTAGGAATGGAGGGAAACTTCCTTAGTTTGGTATGTATGTCTACAAAACTCTAATAGTTAATATATATATATATATATATATATATATATA
>LOJH01067810.1:0-15761 GCA_001685095.1 Ellobius talpinus
AGGGGAGGAGGTGGAAAATTTTTTAATAACAATAAAAAAGTGTCTGAAAACAAAGACTATTTCCAACTTCTTCTGCTATCAGATTCAGGATACTGGGCCTTACACTGAGGTCTTTGACATGGTACTGGGTCTTACTTTGAGGCCACTTAGAATTTATTTTTGTGCAGTATGATACATATTGATATATTTCTATTCCTCTAATTTCAGCCATCCATTTCTTGAGTAGCACTACTTGTTGAAGTTGCTATCTTTTCTCCTGCATGTAATTTGGCATATGTATCAGGTTTCCAATGTTGTGTGGGAATGTCTGAGCCTTGTTTTTTTTCATGAATTTTTGTGTTTTTTATTGTTTTTATTGTACTATACAGTTTCTTTGTATATTTTTATATGTATATTTTGGAGATCAGTTCTCTGTCTGATGTGGGGTTGGTGAAGATCTTTTCCCATTCTGTAGGTTGTCATTTTGTCTTGTTGACCAAGTCCTTTGCTTTACAGAAGCTTCTCAGTTTTAGGAGGTCTCATTTATTAATTGTTGTTTTCAGCATCTGTGATACTGTTGTTATACTTACAAAGTAGTCTCCTGGGCCCAAGCATTCAAATGTGCTTACCACTTTCTCTATTATGAGGTTCAGTGTGGATGGCCTTATGATGAGGTCTTTGATACATTTAAACTTGAGTTTTGTGCATGGTGATAGATATGGATCTATTTGTATTCTGCATAATGATATCCAGTTATGCCAGCACCATTTGTTAAATATGTTTTCTTTTTCCATTTTNTCCTTTGCTTTACAGAAGCTTCTCAGTTTTAGGAGGTCTCATTTATTAATTGTTGTTTTCAGCATCTGTGATACTGTTGTTATACTTACAAAGTAGTCTCCTGGGCCCAAGCATTCAAATGTGCTTACCACTTTCTCTATTATGAGGTTCAGTGTGGATGGCCTTATGATGAGGTCTTTGATACATTTAAACTTGAGTTTTGTGCATGGTGATAGATATGGATCTATTTGTATTCTGCATAATGATATCCAGTTATGCCAGCACCATTTGTTAAATATGTTTTCTTTTTCCATTTTATATTTTTAGCTTCTTAATTAAAAATCAGGTGTTCATAGGTGTGTGAATTGATTTCTGGGTCTTCAATTTCATTCCATTTGTCCTCCTGTCTGTTTGAGTCTTAAATGAGTCTGTTGTTATAGAAATATCATTTTGTGTCAAGTACTATAACTCTGTAGAACAACTTGAAATCAGGGATGGTGATCCCTCCAGCAGTTCTTTTATCAATCAGAATTGTTTCAGCTGTCATATTTTTGTTATTTGTGTGTGTGTGCTTATGTGTATATGTGTGTTTGGTAAAGTTATAGTTTTTCACCATAGTTTCTGAGATGAATTGTGTTGTAATTTTGATGGGAATTGTGTTGAGTCTATAAATTGTTTTTGGTAGGATGGCCATTTTCATAATATTAAATGTAGAGATCCATGGGCATGAGGGTCATTCAAACTTCTGATATCTACTTCAATTTCTTTCTTCAGTTCCCTAAACTTTTATTATTGAAGTCTTACTTTTTGCTTCAAGTTATCCCAAAATATTTTGTGAGGTTATTGTTAAAAGTATTGTTTTCCTGAATTCTTTCTCAATATGTTTGTCATTTGTGGGTAGTAAGGCAATTGATATTTGCTTGTTAAATTTGTATCCTACTAATTTACTGAAGGCATTTATCATCTGTGGACATTATTCTGTGGAGTCTTTAATGTATAAAAATATGCCATCTGCAAATAAAATACTTTGATTTCTTTTCCTGTTTGACTCATCTTGTTTTCCTTCAGTTATCTCATTTTTCTAGCTTAGAATTCAACAAAGTACTTTATAAAATTGTTAAAGAGCAAACATGAAGAGGTAACATTCTTAATTGTTTCTTTTATTAGTGGAAATGCTTCGAGTTTCTCTTGATTTAGGATGAGGGTGGCAGTAGCTTTCTTTGGTTTGCATTTATTATGTTGAAATATGTTCCTCATAATTTTACTCTCTCTAAAACTTTCAGTGGGAGGGGTATTGTATTTTGTCAAAGAATTTTTCTGCATCTTATGTGATGTGGTTTTTGTCTTCCAGTCTGTTTATGTGATAATTATATAAACTGATTTATTTATGTAGCATCATTCTCGCATCTCTGGGATGAATCCAATGGATCATAGTTGATAGTTTCACCCATTAATGAGTTGTTCTGCTTTCTTGAGTTTGTAGACTTTCAGCTATTTCATATTTTGTGGATATCTAGATTAAATTCATTAGGTCAGTTATAAGACAATATATTATTTATTTTTTTTATCTCTTGAGACTTGACTTTTGTCCTAATATATGGTCAGTTTTGGAATAAATTCCATGGGATACTGAGAAGAAATTATCATTTAGTGTTTGGGTGAAAAGTTCTTTAATGATTATTAGTTCAATTTGATTTGTGATAATGTTTAACTTGATTATTTCTTGGGTTAGTTTGCATGGAATAATCTTTTATATACTTTTACTATAAGGAAATGTCTTTTTCATGTGTTGTGCTTCTTGGATGCTCTTGTACACTGTAAAGATTTGTCACTCATATTGCTTTACTAAAACATTGATTGACCAGTAGCCAGGCAGGAAGTATAGTTGTGGCTAGAAGAGACTAGGAAATTTCTGGGAAGAGGAAAGTCAGAAATGTAGCTACAAGCCAGACACAGAGGAAGCAAGATGAGAATGCCTTACTGAGAAAGGTATCAAGCCATGTGGCTAAACATAGGTAAGAATTAGGGGTTAATTTAATCTATAAGAGCTAGTTAATAATAAGTCTAAGTAATATGCCAAACAGTTTGTAATTAATATAAGCCTCCATGTGTTTATTTAGGAATGAATGGCTATGAGACCAGGCAGGTCAGAAACTTCTTTCTACAGTTGGCCTTCTATGGTATAGTTCAAACAAGCCCCACTAGTGTTAAAGGGATATTCATACAGATGTATTCTCTAAAAATAATAAAGCAAAATTGGAAGTTAAAAACATGGAAAGGATCTCATATATGTGAAATTTAAACATTGTGCTTTATAGTAAAATGATTGTCAAAAAATCATAAAGAACATTAGAAAACTATGTGAGAGAAATAAATTGATATGCTGTAATTATACAGTGCAACTGTGAGAGTACTTAGAAAGAGTTTTATATCTCTAAGTGCCTATATTAAGGAAGAATACCTTAAGTCAATTCCTCAAAATCTACTTGAGGACTCCAAAAGAGGAAACACAAGGAAGCCCAGAGCAGAGAAAGGGAACTAATCACATCTGAATGCAAGTTAATGAATTGGGCAATGGAAACGAATAGTGAAAGGGTTTTTATAAATGAGTTCTAACAATATTAAAAAAGAGTTCTTTAAAAATAGAATACTCAAAAATAAAATAAAAAGGCTCACATTATGAATATTGTGAGGGAAAGATTGCTCATCATTATCAACCTTACAGATATAAAATGGAATGTGAGAAAGACATAATGAGACATTGAGTCCCTCAATTCTGATATTTTTTTGTGAAATGGAAATTTTCCTCCAAAGATTTAAACTGCTGAGGGGGTAGTAAACAATCCACACATAAATTCCTAGTAAAAGTTATTTATTGATTAACTTAACAAACAAAGGAAGATAATTAAAACTCTTTAAAAACTCTTTCAAACAATTTAAAAACAGAAAAACAAAAACACTGCATTCCCTAACTTCTTCTATGTGCCTAGGTTAACAGGTAAGTTAAGAGTAGAACAAAGATAAAGTAACATTTTCTTTCACAAATACACACTTAGCATGATGCTCAAAATCATTAATTTATACTTATATCCCTAAACATTTAACATTTCTTTATGCCATGTGATTCAACATATTTTCCTGTGGCTTTTTGAAGTGCATGATGCATCTATTGCTAGTTACAGGAGCCTTACTATATAAAATAAGCCCAATATTCCATTAACTCTGATCTAACTGCAACTTAATGTCTACTAATAAACTTTCTGTATCCCTTACCCTATTTTTCACAGCCTCTACTATGTACTATTGTTTAGCATATTGCTTGCTTGGGAAAAGACCAAATTCAAAGGCTGAAATATGGTTTACATTGAATGTATAATTATTTTCCAACTAGTTAACAGAGAAAACTCAAGTTTAACCACAGTAAGCAAAAATTAGTAAGATTTCTTTCTTGATATGTATGATATGTATGCACATGAATGCATATAGTTAATTTCTATATAATATACATATGAATGTATACATATGCAGATTTGTATGATTAACCTCATTCCATTAAATAACATTAAACCATTGAAAAATATCCTGTTTTCCATTTAACTTTCATAGATTATTGCATCTAAAACATTTACTTTTTGTTCAATGGTTCACACTCTTGTTTCTTTCATCTATGTTTTCTTTATCTTAGATTCGAGACAGTCAAAGTCTATATGTGAGTACTCAAATGTATGTGTATGTGTGTGTGAATGCATGCACATATGTCCTTGTGTATGTATGTGTGTGCTTGTGTGCCTATGTGTGAACATGCATACACGCGTCTGTATATGTTTTGTATTTAGTATTTACTTAGTATAAATAAACAACTTTCTATGCTTGCATATTTTCATCACTTTAATTTCTTTCACAATGTCTTCAAATATTTCTCTAATCCATTGTCTTTCCTTGAAATTTTCTAATTATATATTTGCTAGACCACTGTATTGCTCACAGGATTTTTTTGACCTGTTATCTTCTGCTGCTCCTCCATCTCCTCCCCATTAATGACCTCTTTCTGCTTCTTTCTAGACCCTCTATCATTGTTCCTTTCTCATCTTCCCCTTACTTCCTTGCTTCTCCTTTTTCTCTTGCTGTTAAATTTCACTCATGGCTACTACACAACCTATAACTTACTATTGATTTCATTAGCTATGGTTTTAGGAATGTTTTGATATCTCTATAGATGTACATACACTATATATTATGCAATATATAACATTATATATGTACACACACTAAAATTATCGCTCATTTTTTACAGTGTCCATCTTTGTTAAAGTTTCCCTGCTTTTCATTTAAATGATTGATCACTTGTTTTCTGTGCTAGGCCTATTAGCCGAATAGTAATACTTGTTTTAAATTCCCTAGAACTGTGAGTGTGTGAGTCATATTTATGAATAATCTTGATGAATGATTTATTTCTCTGGGTCTTTATACAGTTTTTCTTTCTTTGTGTGTCCTAATGAAATCCATGGACATTTTTTTAAAAAAACAGAGGTTCCTTCAAGCCAACGTTTGCCTTTTTGTAGATTCATCTTTATT
Source organism: Ellobius talpinus (assembly GCA_001685095.1). NCBI lineage: Eukaryota > Metazoa > Chordata > Mammalia > Rodentia > Cricetidae > Ellobius > Ellobius talpinus. The sequence continues at coordinate 5,332 of LOJH01067810.1, forward strand.
TTGCTATCTGAAATTACTGACTTGTTTATCTATGGATTGAATGACTGATTGAGGGATTTATTGGTTGGTTGATATTGAGGATTGTTCTAAGATCTCACACATGCTAGATAACTGCTATTTCTCACCAAAGTTTAACTTCTCCAGGCTGGAATTAAACATCTGACACAGCCAAGGAAGGCCTTTAACATAAGATTTTTCTGGTCTTAACTTCCTGAGTTGCTGGAATTACAGGCATGAGACATCAAGTGTNTTTGTAGATTCATCTTTATTTTGCTATCTGAAATTACTGACTTGTTTATCTATGGATTGAATGACTGATTGAGGGATTTATTGGTTGGTTGATATTGAGGATTGTTCTAAGATCTCACACATGCTAGATAACTGCTATTTCTCACCAAAGTTTAACTTCTCCAGGCTGGAATTAAACATCTGACACAGCCAAGGAAGGCCTTTAACATAAGATTTTTCTGGTCTTAACTTCCTGAGTTGCTGGAATTACAGGCATGAGACATCAAGTGTGGATATTATTTTTTATTGATCAACTAGAATATGTTGACAGTTTGTATTCTATCACCAACCTATGCAATAATATATGTTCCAAGAAAAAAAAAACAGTAAGTAAATACTATGTATGCTTGTAATTGACATACTAGTTCTTTTCTTAGGCCTTTTATGACTGACTTGATTCAATAAACCGAATCTGAGACTTGAATATTTGTTGGTGTGGTTGCTATGTTTGTCCTATGATGCCAAATCTGCATACTCCTACAGTATAAGTCAAACTATTACAAATATGCTTAGTACCTGTGATTAAGATCATTTCCCCCAGCTCTTTTCTTCTCCCACCAATGAGTGTTGTTAACTGCCATTCATCACTGCATATTCTTCTGGATAGCTTTAAATCAAATAGTAGTCTCCTTCACTGTAGTTTATCTTTAGGGTGAGCTTCTCAAAAATATTGGCCTTACCCTGTATCAGAGATTTCTAATTGTCTAGCTCCATGAATTCTTCCTCCTCTTATTGTGGGCATAAGGTATTTGTGTTTATATTTTATTTAGTTTAGTTTAGTGTTCTTAGGTACTATATGTCATACTCTGGCATGGGCCAGACTGAGTTAGATGACACTTTACTAAGGCTGAAGGCTGTATTCTGGGTGAAGGAAGAAGAAATAATTAAGATGCTACCTTGCTTCCTTTGTGTTTTGTCTTATATGGCTAGGTAAATATTCTATTATATTCCAGATTTCTCTCAATCAGTTATTAATAATCATAAAAAGGCTATGAATCTTCTATGGATTATCAAATAGTGGGACACCAACACTCATGCTTGCCTGTCTTTTTCTGTTATCATTTCATGAAAACTACTTAAATCATTTTTAATTACGTGGCGGTGTCTGATGCATCACTGAGCATTTAGGTGCTTCTCTTTTGACAATCTTTGATGTTGTGTATAACATTTTGCTTCAGTTTAGCTTTTTACCATGTGAGAATGATCTTTGATCAGTTAAAATAATTATTGTTCCACAAATGGTCTATCTTTCATTGTGTGTATGTGTGTGCGCACACATGAATGTGTGTGTGTGCATGTATTTGTTTGTTTGCTTTTAGAATGTGGTATTCTTTTCGGTCTATATTCCAATTGAAAGTCAAAAGTAATCAATGATAACTTTTGAAGAGAAATTATCATTAAGTTACTATTTTAAGAAAGTTGATAATATTTTAGTTATTTGAAGATTAAGATTAAGTAAGAACAGAAATAGAACCATAAATAAATATCAGCAATCAATAGAGAAAAACCTCAACCAGAGACCAAAGCATTTTAGATAATATTAAGAGGAACATGAAGAAGAAAAGGTGCAGAAAAGAATAAAAGGAATTAGAAGAGGAGGAAGAGAAGTTATTAATATTTGAAAATGAGAGATGAAGGATATTATTTTTAATTCCCTAATATTTCCCCTTTAGGAAACAACTTAGGGTTTGTTTATTTGATCTCTTTATTGGGTTAATAATGAGTTTGTTAATTATAAATTAACAGAAGGGGTTTTCAAAGTTAAAATGATCTTCAACTGGAAAAGAGTTTCCACACCCATTAAAATGTACATGTGGTGGTATTTCTCCTTTAATTCATAAACGTTACAAATTATATTTATAAATTTCATTTTATAATGTCTTTTTATTCTCTGAAAATGTCATATGTAAGCAATGTATCTAATTTATTTGATCGTATTTCTCTCCCACTCCTCCCCTTCAACATTGCCCAAGCTCTTACACCTCCATATCTGCCTTCCATTTCCCAAGGCTATTTATTTTTCTTTAGTCCCTATTATGTCCTGTCAGTGCTGTCAACATGCAGGTGGATGTGGAGCTATTTATGGACGCATTGTCGATCTACAAGTAGAAAATCCTCAAAGAACAATGATTTTCCATATCTCTGCAGCTATCAACTGCTCATAACCCCCAAAAAGAGAATGGGCCTTAGAAAGCACCTTCCTCATCTATGAGGGAAGTTTGGAAGGCTTGATCTTTGTAAGTCTTGAGTGGGTTTCCACAGGTGGTATTTGTTGATGAATGAAATAGCCATGCCATGTCCTATAGACAGAATCTTCACAGAAGTCCTTACTAACCTCAGGTTATTACAATATTTTCATCACCACTTCTAGGCTGCTCTATAAGCCTTGGGCCGGGGGAGAGAAATATGAAGTAAACATCCTATTTAGGGCTAGTGACTATACTATCAACTATTTTATTTTTTTGCATTTCGCATTTTGGTCACATGTGTATTTCTTTATTAACCACCAACTGCTATGAAAAGAAGCTTTTCTGGGGGTGGTTGAGAGCTGCACTAATTCATGGGGATGATATTTATTTTTCTTCTGACAGACTTTATATACCTTCAATCACTATGAAAGCTAGCTAGTAGGGCAGAATCTTTCATGTCAGTAACAGTTTGATTTCTCCATATCAATTGACCCAAGGATGTGCTATTTCCAGGCATAAGGTTTGACCATCCAGTGAAGTAAGTCATAAGTCTCACAGTTAAAAAAGTACCTATATAAAGAATTTAATCTGTAACCAAGTCCAAGGAAAAATGGACTAAGGGAACATGAATGTATGAGATGACATTTTAGGTCAGACTATATCCAAGGAATTATTGACATACAGATGAATGTGTATATTAGAATTACAATACACAGAGAAATCTGAATCAGATTAGAGACATTAGAAACAAACTTTTCCCATAAATCTTTCTTCCAATTAACAATCTCTGTTACTGTTTCACATGCAAAATTCAGATATATTAGTAAACACAGAATTAGTTCTCTCAACCAAGCCAAGGTTTCATGTTGCCTACTAATAAAAGTTCTCAGCCTGTTAAAAGATATCAATGGAAGTTTCACCAACAGGAAATGTTAAATACCCCACCCTGTGCAGATACTTTGTGAGTCAGTAATTGGAAATGATACATAAGCAATTTCCTGAATCTATAGTTTACTCTTATGTGTATGACACTTTGCTATCAAATTCAAATGTAGATACTTTAGAAAGAGTGTTTGAAGATGTAAAGAAAATTTTGTCTTATTGGGGATTACAAACACATAACATAAAGCATGTAAAAAATTAAAAATGTATGTGGGAAAGGTCTCTGAGTTAAATCTGAGAGGAAAATTAAGACTTTGACAAATAGGAGAAATAGAACCAGCAGAAATTATAGTGCCCTTCAATAATGAAGAGGTTGGCAAATTATGGGAAGAAAATTAACTGGCAAAGAACTTGTAGTAATTTTTTGGAGAGATTAACAACAGCTATCCTAAAGCAAGAGAATTCAAGTTATAAAGACACCTAACTAAATCCTTTCTGACATTGTACAAAACACAACAATAATTGGACCCATACATTCTATATTGATGCAAATAAATTAGGAAATGCAAGTGACAAATCAGAAAATTTAAGTAAAATAAATAAAAGCCCTTATAATCCCATCCAAAAGTCAGAATTATATGCATTTCTCATGGTACTAAGGGAATTTAAAGAACTTCTCAACATATTTACCGATTTGGAATATGCAAAAGGAGTTGTTTGGCATATTAAAACTACTAAGTTTATACCAGATGATACAGAATTGACTTTATTATTTATTCAGTTACAAGATACAATCAGAAATAGTAATCCTTCTATATACAAAGCATACATTCCTATATGGGTTTGTCAGGTCCTACAGCACAAAATAATGTAGAAATCAATCAATTATTTATTGGAAAGGTGATGAAGACCTCAGAATTTCATTAAAAAGCATCATATCAATAACAAACATTTAAAGAAACATTTCCATCACATGGCAACAAGTCAAGGACATTATAAGGAAATGTCTTATATGTTCTTTATATAACCAAACACAACTGCCTCTAGGGAGTAACTCAAGGGGCACTCAAAACAATAAAATCTGGTAGATTGATGTGATCCATTTTGTAGAATTCAGAAAACTAAAATATGCACACCACACCATTGACACCTATTCAGGTTTTCAATGGGCAACTTCCTTGAGTTCTGAATAGGCTGATTTGGTAATCACACAATTGCTAGAAGTAATGTTCATCATGGCTATACCTGTACAAATAAAGACACACAATGCTCCAACATATGTCTAAGTAAACGAAAAAGTATTTTGCTTATTATAATATAAAGCATATTATAGATATACCACACAATCCTACATGACAGACAGTTATAGAAAGATCAAACTGAACTCTAAAGGATATGTAAAATAAACACAAAAGGATGACAAATACCCTCAGAAATATATTGCATAATGCCTTATTAACTTTGACTTTTCTAAATTCTATGGGGAAAGGAACAACAGCTCCAGAGAGACACTGAATAGTAGGAAAACCTGCAGAATTAAATGAGTCAATAAACTTTAAAGATGTACTAATCTCAGAATAGAAACTAGGACATGTGTTATGTTAGAGAAGGGGTTTTGCTTTTGTTACCACATAAGGAAACCTATAAATACCATCAAAATTGGTAAAGATTTGATTTGAACAAGAGACACCTCTTAATTAGAAGGGATGATAGTTCATAAAAGAGTATGACTGTTTAAACTAATCTATAAAACTAACAAATACTTTTAATTTGATAAGATATAACTTGCCAAAAGAGAATATTCCCAAGTTAGGATTGAGGAAGGTGTTTGATTCTGTCTTTTCAGGACATGAAAGGCATTCAGCTAAGGAACCTGAAGACCACTGGACAAATGAGACATCTGAAGAAAAGGGAGAAATCCAGAAAATATGTCTCAAACAAGAGTAAATTGGCCTATTGGTATACCACATTTTCAATAGAATAAAATTTCATAAATCTTCCCAAGTGTTTGTTTCTGCTATTCTCTACAGCTATATAATACAAATGGTCTTTTTGTAGTCCCAGTCCAATTAAAGATTAAAGCTTTCTTTGGAGTTGGAGTGTGGCTCTCTCCTTCTCTAAACCCAAGCATGCTTATTAAAGTGAAATCCAAAATCTTTGTCTCATGTCAGAATAGCCACCTGATATGGTACAGAAGAAAAACTAATATTTAAGGACTACTTTATTACCACTAATCTCATAATTCTTTGGTTTTATATTGGTGCTTTGCCTGATTTTGTTAAGAAATAATAATTATAAGATATATACATATATATATTTAAACTTTTTGTCATGATATTAATGGTCATATAAGTACTAGATCATTCTAGAAAAAGGTTTCATCCACTTTTTTGTACATAGTTTTAGGTTTGAGTCTCTATCACTTTTATGCAGTGAACCATGAGCATGCCCAACAATATCCTTTGAAGTCTCTAAAAGGAAAATGGAACCCCACAATGATGATTCCTCCAAAACTATAATAACACCACTAAGCTTAAATACATGACCTAAAGACTGACTTTGGACTACAAACTGCTCACAACAATTTTGAGGTTGCTAAGATTATTCAGCCTAACAGAGTACTTTAGCTAGGACTTAAGGCCTGAATTTTCCATTATGTAGAGATTGGACAACAAATTGTACAGCTACCTCTCCCAGGAATTGACAACTAATCCAATTTTTTTCTTTTCAGGATTCCCTAAAGATTGTAGGAGGGGCTGGAGAGATGGATCAGAGGTTAAGAGCACTGGCTGCTCTTCCAGAGGTCCTGAGTTCAATTCCCAGCAAACAAATGGTGGTTCACAACCATCTATAGTGAGATCTGGTGCCCTCTTTATCCTGCAGGCATACACGCAGACAGAACAGTGTATACATAATGAATGAATGAATGAATTTTAAAAAAGATACCAGTGTCCACAGACAGCAGGAAATAAATTTAAGACTATGATGCCCACATTCCCAAAAAGGTGGAGTGGATAGTTTTTGGTCATTCAATGGGTTTTGGATATTTGTTATTGTTTAGGGGGGCTGGTTACAAGTTTTTATTTGCTATGGTTAGGAGGACAGTTGTAAAAGGGAGGTTAGATACAGAGTTCTTGTTTTGAAAATAAAAAAGGGAATATAGATATGATAAAAAGGGTAGATTATTGAATCTACTTTGAAAAGAAAACAGGCAGCATATAATATGTTAAGATAAAATGGTAAAAAGACAAAATACTTTTATAAAAGCAACTATTACTTTTAAATATTCTACATTTAATTGGAATTTTGTATATTTTATGCAAATTTTATATACTAATACAAATTTAAGATTAAATTTATTAAAACATACTGTACATATATTTCTACTCTTGTTCAAGGTATTTTATCTATACTACACATTTAACAATATAATGCAAATTTATCATCCTTGAAAATTATTACCTACCGTTTAGGATAATAAAGACATGTAGGTTAGCAGTAAATCACCTATCATAAACAAAGTTGTAGTCATATTAGGTATGTTTTCAAGGTCAAACAGAGATACATTTTAGATAGACAGATCAACTTCAAACATTTCAGAGATCTATAGAATATGGCATTTAAGATGTTTTTAATAACATTTTTTAATAAAACGGGACATGTCTGCTTATGGCAGCACCAATCTACTTCAGAGAAGAAAATGGGCATTAATGAAACGCCACATGGTGTTTACTTTCTTTGTGACAAAAGCAATCCACTGGGCAAGAAAATGTCTTTACCTCAAGTGCTGACAGTTTGCTCTCCTAATTGGACAAACAAGTCACAAAAGAAAGTATCTGTCAAATATTTTCAAGACAAGGTGGGAGAGTCCTTCAGGATATCCTGAGTCAAAGGAAAGTTTGTGGAATATTTTAGGCCTGGAGGCCAAAGAAGGATGCTGCAATGTTGCAGGGGAACTTTGGGTGACTGACAAAGCAGCCAGTTGTTTGTGTCATTTCTCACATTTTTTTTGGAATTCGTTTGCTAGTGCTTCCTGCTTACTCACTTAATTTTATTTCCTTATTGGGTCTCTAAAGGATCTAAAGCCTAGATAGTAATAGTTTTCCTTGTTTACCAGATGCAGAAAGCAAGTTATGATAGAAATTAAATTAGGTAGAAGACTTTGAACTCACTAAGATAGGATAGATATGATGTATTTTCTCTGAATTTGTCAAATGTGATTAGACTATACATTTTTGATGCATTCGTTGCTTGTATAGATTGTACATAGTTATTATACTTATTGTATATAGCTTTACTTTCATTAGTTATAGCCTTTTTTATTTTAGACAAATTGGAAAATGTAGAAATATTTTATTTGTATTTTAATAAATAAAACTTGCCTGAAGATCAGAACATAAAATAGCCACAATAGTCAGCAATACAGGCAATGCAGTGGTGGCACACACTTTTAATCCCAGCAGCCATACTCATTAGCCATAGAGGCCAGGTAGTAGTGGTACATGCTTTTAACACCAGCACTAGAGAGGAATATGATGCAGGAAGAGACAGGAATTTTTTCTCTTTCAGTCTGAAGATTTCATAGAGGTAACAACTCTCTATTGACTGGCTTCTTTGCTTTTCTGATCTTCAGGTTGAATGCCAGTATCCGTCTCTGGGTTTTTTATTATTCATGCTACTATGTTCCATCATAAGCATGGGATAATCTACACATGGCTCGATGAAAGGGTTAAAGTCTTTGCTCTCCTTCCCTGATCACCTTAACTGCTATAAAACTCAGATTCTCCTAACAATGGATGATAAACTGCATTTTTACCATTAAAGAGTCCATTTAAAATTAGAGCAGTGTGCAAAGATATGGCAAAGAAATATTAATGTATCCTATTTTATAACTAGTAAGAAATGGGGATAGTCATGAAAGCATTATCACCATGCTGGTGTTTTGTGCATCAGAAGTCAGTCCTTTGTATAGGAACTAACTTGGCTCTTGAACTTGACTTTATTTATTAACATAAAAAGTCAGCAAACACATAATCATTTAAAAATGCATTCTGGCCTATGAAATTTTTCTCTAAATAGTCTTTTGCATTCTGTTATTACACGGAAAATGAATATGGAGTTTTAAATATGCTCCAGAAAATTGTGTGTGTGTTTCTGTGTGTGTGTTTGTGTGTGTATGTGTGTGTGTGTGTGTGTGTGTGTGTGATACAGGTGTGAGTTCAGTGAAGAAGTAATCAAACCATGCTGTCACGCTTTGTATTATGGCCCTGGACTAGCATATTTTGCTCCTCATCACAGTAAAATAACTGAGTGTGTTTGGCTGAGTGTTGCTATGACTACCAAGGAAGTGTGACGATGTGTATTGACTCCTTTGCTGCATATGGACTCCTAGCTCAAAGACCTATCAAATAGCATGAATATTATTGTTTATTCCATTTTATTGCTTGGAGAAATATTCAGGTAAAAATAATGTCTCTTACAAGTGTATTTTTTCTAAGCAATTGTTTCAAAGTATATCTTATTTGACTTTTTAAAATTATTTTGTTTTACCTGGAAGAATATTTTGCCTGCTTGTATGTCTAGGCACCATGCTCATGTGTAGTGCTTTGTGGAAGTCAGAATGAGTCAAATACCCTTAAAATGTTATATAAAGAGATATTTCCTGGCTACACAGTGCTCTGCATGGCAGATTTAGCTATTACTCAGATAAAAGCATTTATATGCTGCATGCTCATTCTTAGAGTTAAAGTGCTGAGCATGGCTCCTACCTGGTGACCCCAGAGCTAGCAGAAATGGTATGTCCACCATTTTGAAATTGGATAGAGGTGTAGCCAACATCCAGAGAAGCTGCAACCAAGCTGCTTACCATTTTAAAAGCTCTTCAGAAGAGTAGAGAATTACAGATAACTCAGTAAGGACAGATTCAGACATAAAGAACTCTAAATGGGTCACAGTGTTGAGCAAATGTATGTAGGCTTAAAAGAGGGAAACAAAAGAGTATAGAGAGTTACAAAAGAGGTTTAAAAAAGTCTTTAAAGAGACAGAGTACAGATAGTCATAGATTAAAACGAATGAAAAAATAAGCCACGTAAAGATAAAAAATACACAGAGTCTGGATTATGTATATTATTGTGTTATCTTTGAATTTTTGACTGTTAACGAACTAAGTACTGAGAGACATTTCATTGTATGGGCTGCTAAGCTAAACCAGCATGTATATTAAAAAGGTATCATGACTTTCAAATTTGGGTCTAAGGATTTGCTGCTTTGGAAAAGTTCTTTTCTTGTTTCCGCAGAAGATGAGAACCTGTGGATTGCTTCCAGACCAATATGGTTTCATGGAACAAGACCCCCTGAATGGTTGCTGTAAATACCCCAACAAAAAATAATTTACCCAACTGCTGACTGAGATAGCACACAGGATACGCCATAAAAGGCCCGATTAACAGCACCCCCAAACCACAGGAAGTAGTATGGAGATAACTAACCCCATATTCCCTAATGTTATAGGTTAATAGATAATCATTAAGCTCATAGTCATGTTAGTTAGGTTTTCTAGATATATGGAGATATATTTCCTTTAGATAGGTACTCTTCACATCTTTCAGAGACCTTTAGAATATGGCATTTAAAATGTTTAAAAACTTAAGACTTGCATTTCCCTAATCACTAAGGAGGTTGAGTATGACCTTAAGTGTCTTTTGGCCATTTGAGATTCTTCTGTTGAGAATTCTCTGTTCAGTTCAGTATCCCATTTTTTTTAATTGTGTTAATTAGAGTTTTAATGTCTAGTTTCAGGGAAATGCAAATCAAAACAAATTTGAGATAGCATCTTACACCTGTCAGATGGCTAAAATAAAAAACACCAATGATAGCCAATGCTCGAGAGGAGGTAGTTTAAGGGGAACACTCATCTATTGTTGGTGGGAATGCAAACTTGTGCACCCATTTTGGAAATCAGTGTGGCTGTTTCTCAGGAAAATGGGAGTCAACATACCTCAGGATCACGCAATTCCGCTCTTGAGAATATACCTAAGAGATGCCCAATCATACTACAAAAGCATTTGTTCA
>LOJH01067811.1:0-10180 GCA_001685095.1 Ellobius talpinus
GGCAGGGAGGGTAGCAGAGAAAAATGTAGAGCTCAATAAAAATCAATTTAAAAATCAGTTTTAGTAGAAGAAAGCTGGCATATATCCTACCAGAATTTGAGGCAATTTTTTTAACCATGCATTTTATGGCACTGTGAATTCTAGTTTCCCGTAATACTGACTGCTATTAAACCCACAGTTAATATAAAAATCTGTTTATATTCTAAATATAGACACAGGCATTTTCATCCTAACCAAGAAGTGTTTCTCTTTTATGGCACAAGCAGAGCAATCACAAACATCATGTGTATGAATTGTGATGAAAATGACTAGCTGGAAGCTGGTCACAGGACTAGAAAGGCTTTGTTTCATGAGCAAATCCTACTGTATTTGACTGTTTACAACATGCTTTGTATAGCAAAAGCAGACGGTACCAATAAGGTATTTTGGTAAGCCATCTGCCCTGAAACACAGAATGTTTTTCCAGAGAGAAATTTCCAACCGCCCCAGTGGTTTGTTATTGCAGCAGTTTGCAAAGATGGCCCAAAGCATTTCTATGCTCTAATACAATCAGTTGTCGTTTGATGAGCACTCTTAATGAAATGGGTGTCCCATTAAAAATAAAAGACAGTCATAAATTTTAGAGAAACGAAGGATTTCAAAAAGCCATCCCAAGCTCAGTGACCACATGTGCTCTCCACAGCTCTCTGGGTAATTTTATATTCTCTTTCCAGACAAGGAAATGCAACAGTGGATTGCGCAGCTGGAAGGAGCTGGGCCAGGATGAGACATGAGGATGACTTGACTCTAAAGCAGAACCGAAGTATAGTGAAAAACAAAATACATACAAGCTTCTGTCCAGGAAGTGGCCCTTGCTGATCAGTCAGCCAGACTAATTTGAATAATTTTAGTTATGATTTTTTTCATCCATTTACTTAATGAGTAACTATGACAGATAAGACAATATAAGTTATTGGTGTTTAGCATCTGAACTAACCCATTTAGGGTCATATAGTTAAGCTTTAGTTTGGTCTTTGGTTACTTCTCATTTTTTCATAAGGTTTTGGGTAGCCAAGGATGGCTTCAAACTTACCATGTAGCTGAAACTGGCCTTGAATTTCTTTTTGTGTCTACCTCTTGCTTCTTCTCTCCCCAAACGCTGAGATTTAAGGAGTTAGCATGCACTGCTACAGCTGTGCTTTTAATTTCTTTAGAGGAGAATAGGAAGCTGAAACCCCCTCTTTGAGAGTTATAAAACAAGAGAGATACTAATGTTTTCTAGATTACTACTTGTTGACTTGAATCTTTGATAAAATTTGTCTTTGCCTATGTAATTTTCAGTACTTGGAATACCCATCCTATCTATCTGCATATGGATATACATAGATGTCTAAATTTATATATGTATAAAATGCACATAGTCTAAAATACTTGGCCATGGAATGCTACCCTTAGTCTATCTCCATGAGATATCAAAGTCCACAGTGGTTACTACAGTATAGACATGGGTCAGAGGTCTCAATCCATGGTCATTAGGTACCAAGACTTTTGGTAGCAAACCAGATAAAACTGTTCACCTAATGACATCTAAGAGCAAGGAGTAACAGAACAGGGATTAGAGTCTCAAAGGTACGCCTACAATTATCTAATATCCTTCCACCAGACAACATCCCCCAAAGCTTTTACCGTGGACCAGGGCTTCAACAAATAGGCCTTAGGGTACATTAAAGATCCAAATTATAGTAATCCTTTCTGAGAAAGCTGTAAAAATGCCATTGGGAGGCTAAGAAAATGACTTAGTGGGGAAAAGCACTGTTGTTCAGCAACTATGAAGACGTGAGCTCAAATCTGAGTATACCATCAAAAATCTGGGCACATTTCTAACTGTAGCATGGGTTGGGGGCAAAGAGAGGTGGATCCTGAAGGCTCACAAGCTAATCAGTCTAGTGGAAACAGCAGATGGTTCAGTGAGAGACCCTGCCTCTAGGCAATAGTGTGGAGAGGAGCAGAGGAGCACAATCTGTGCTGCTTCAACTGTCCAGATTTGGGCTGCAGGGTCCTGGTGGTGCCCAGCAGAGGGCAATGGCAGCTGTCTACGTCGGAGCAAGGGGTTGAGTGCATCTCAAACCAGATGCAGAGAGAGGACAAGCAGCCAGAGTCAGACTTCTGAACACTCCTTTCACAGGAACTAACAAGGCATCCCATAAAAACTAGCTTCCCAAAGGAATACCTCCAGTAACATAAAGACTTCCCATAATGCCTCTCCTGCTAACATGCACACCTGAGGACCAAGCCTTCACTGGCAGGCCTTTGTCCAGGGCAAAGAGAGCACTCAATATCCAAATCATTAAAATTAGTACCTTAAAAAAATCGAAGACACTTCTCCATACTCTATACCAGCAACACTAATGCTATCCTACAATAAAAAATTAAATAAAATCCCATTTAAAATACCACTTACACTAGTAATAATCTAGATATCTAATTAAAGAAGAATATCTTTTAAGATTATTTTTTCTTTATATCTATGAGTATCTGTGTGTCTGTACACATGCATGTCAGGTCTCCTGGAGCTGGAGCTACAGGCAGGTATGAGCTGGCCCATATTGGTGCTGGGAACCAAACTTTGGTCCTCTGCAAGACGAGCAAGCATGCTTAAGAGCAGTTAACTGCTGAGCCAATTCTGCAGTCCCAACAATGACAACAAATTTTAATTTCCAAATGTTTGATGTGGTCTGATGGGCACACATCACTCATTCTGTCCATCATAACATGTCTTATCAGTGGTCCTAGTTCAAGGATGCTGAATATCAGCACAAATAAGTTCAAATGGGACAAGTAATAAACTGGCTGCTGAACTCTACAGAGATGAAAAAGACGGACAAGAGCATTGCACTCTATAGTTTAACCAATTCTTATGTTTTCCTCCTTGAAGCAACCAGAGAGATTAATGCTAAGCTTCTCCTTTTATGAAGAATTTCTGGAGTTTAGATATGAGGAGATGGCTGCTAACATGTTTGCCCGGTAAGCATGGGAACCTAATTTGTTTCCCAGAACTCTCATAGAAACCCTGGGAATGGTGGCCCACAGTGGCACACCCAGCACTTGCAAGGAATAGGTAGGTTATTGGGCTTGCTGCCTAGCCAGCCTATAAATGAGAGATTTTATCTTACAAAAACAAAAAAAAACCCAAGGTGGATGGAATCTGAGGAATGACATCGGAGTTGACTTCTGACCTCCACAAACAGGTGTGTACATGTGCACACGCACCCACATACATGTGGACACACATATACAAACATATACAACACATACACTTTTTTAAAGAAAAAATAATTTCTCCCATCTGAGGCTTTTCCTATAGTCAGGGAAAACAGCACAACTGTGGCACAAAGGTTAAGACAACTCAGAGATTGCCGAGAACAAAAAGGGATAGCGTAGAATAATGAGCAGGTCTACCGCTCTGGAGGAGGGGATTACAAAGGGCAGTTAGCCTATATGGCCAGCACCCAACCAGCAGGATGGCCCTCCTACCCTGTCCGAGGGTACAGGGTCAAAACCACAGCTTAGATGCTTCTCTATGTACGAGCTTGGACTTCTTCCAAACACATGCGCCCTGGAAACCTTGCCATTACCTGACTTCTGACTGGGAAATGACAGAGTTAAAAGGCTCTTTTGGAAGTTCACACTAGGGCCCCAAGGAGCAACCAAAAGACAGTGTCAAAGCCCCAACATCTTTCTCCAGAACCTTGACACAGTTTACCACAGTTAAGCTGTGTAAATAAACATGAAAAAGCAGTTTTCAGTTCCAAATTGTTCTTAAATTATCTAGACATTCAAGGAAGGCAACAGAGATACCTTTGTGTGTATTTTATAACCATTTCCAAATCGAAAGCATAGTGTCAGCAATCAGTGTCCATCTTTCTCCTGTCACTCCGTAATACTAAGTCTCTCTTCCTCTGGAGAAATCAATGAATATCAGAAAATTTCTTTCTTGCATGACTGCGTGAAACTGAACCTCAAGTTCTACCACCCTTTTCTCCGTTATATTATTTCTGCTACTTTTTTCTATCAAGTTGCCAGGCCTTGTGGTATTATTTGTAACACCAGAAAGCCAAGCCCTTGCTCTGCAGTTATGTGAAATATATTGTATTCTTGAGAGGTTTTGCAAGTAATGCCACAAAATGGCCTCACTTAAAACAATATGGTTTCTCTAGAAATACGCAAGAGAAAATAAATAGAGCCAACGCCTTGGATTCCGGTCAACTAATACGGATGATGAAGTGGATTGGCATCCAGACTTCCCTGATGGGGTTAACTAGTGTCTACTATGAGATACAAAATCCCTTTAATCCTGAACCTCAGAAGTCTAAACTCCCAAAAGGTAATGGAGTCTAGTTGGCACCTTAGAGAAGATTTGATTTTATTAAGCATGCTCATATTAAAAAAAAAAAACAAACAAAAAAACTGGGATATGGCATGAACTTCTAATGGCATTTGCTACAGTTGTGGAAAGAAATGTATGAGGAGAAGACAGAGCCATTTAGCCCATGCAAGAAAAAAAAAAGTTCATGAATTAACAATAAAACTCAAAAGGTCCTTCTCAAAGAGAACACAGGTAGGAACTCATTTAACAAAACAGAGGCTAAATGAGCCCAATTTCAAGGGTTATGGCCAACAACACAGTATTGACTTCCTATGGATGAAGTTTCCTCTGAAAATGAGTTCCCTGAAAGGCCATGAATTTCATGGGTCTTTTGTAGCAGTAACAGGACTGTTTTGTAACAGTCCTGCCCATATCTCCACAAATAAACCACACATTCCTTTGAAGTTAAGATCTTATTTTAATCATGTTTATATGTCCATGTAACACATGTGAAAATGTCAGCGGGAGGTACTGGGTCACTGCCTTTCAATTACCACAGAATTTTACTATATGATAAAGTACAACCAGGGCCATAATAGTGTTGAGGAGTAGGTAGTACTTAATTTATCAGATGCTTAGCTGAATAATAATATGTGAAAACACATATGGTCCTTAATCTATCTTTATCCAGACTGAATTTCACATAGACTCTTAATAATTTGTTAAGGGACATGTAGTTAGTATGCTCAAAGCTGGTGGTAAGCAAATTCTGCAGCATACATTAAGCTATAGGAACTCACTTCATGGATGTAGAGGTTGAAACATGGGCCAAGGAGACTCACTTCATACTCCCATTGAGATGGACTGAGTGTATTCACAGGCTTGGAGTCAGCGCTGACTAAGCATCTCTATGCTCAGTGACAGAAATCATACAGTTGAGGTCTCTGCACTTAGTGCCTGACAAATGTTTGGTAGGTGAATGCAAGACCAAACTTGGAAAAGCAGAGTTTCTTGTTTCCCTGGGAATGAATACAAGCCTTTCCTCCCCAGTGCGGAAGCTGGAATGAAGTGCTCAGAAACCATAGAGACCTGAGGACAGAATTTGCTGAGGCTAATTGTGGTAGCACCATCTTTCTTTCTCTCTTGAGAAACGTTTGCTTCTTTCAATAACTCATTAAAATAGAGTAAGGTTTTCTAAAACCATCTTCAGTGTCATCCATGCCTGTGCTCTTTTAGACATATCTGATCTAAAACATCCCTATACCAACACCAACTCAGGGTAACCATAATTTGAAAGTCTTCCTGATAATTTGCGTGCTAACCTATTCTCTGTCCCTCTCTATACACTTCACACTCTGTGACCAACACCCACAGAAGAACCTACACTTCACAGGCAAGAGACACTGACCATCTCACAGCATAGCCTTAGCTTGAACAAACACTGACAAATGAATGCATTGAGGAAGTATTTATGGAATAAATGAATGGATATTTGTAAGCATTAAATTTACATATGTGTTTCCATTGGCTTATTTTAAAAATGGTAAATTTTCATTAAGGCCATACCTTTGGATCCACTCAAAAAATCAATAGCTTAGAGCTGGAGAGATGACTCAGCAACTAAGAGCAAGTACTGCTATTGCAAATTCAGTTCCCAAGACCCATATCAGGTGGTTCATAACTGTCTGTACCTCTAGCTTCAGGAGATCCAGCTTCTGATCTACAAGGGATGCTATACTCGTGTGCATGTAGACACACATACACGTATGCATGTGCACACATACACACACAGGATGGGGGTGTGAAAGCTTGAGAACCTGAGCTCAGATCCCAGAACTTTAAGAAGCCGGGTGCTGCCATGAATGCCTATAAACCCAGCACTTCAGAAGAGGGACACAGGAGCATCCCTGGGGCTCACCGACCACCATCTGGTTCCAGATTCAGTGAGAGATCCTGCCTCAAGGGAACAAGATGAAGACAGAGCAACCTCACAACTCAGGCTTCCCCATGCATAGGTATGGATATGCATAGAAGACATACACACACAAAGAACTATGGTGTTCTCTGAGTACAGACACGTCTGGGTATGAATGCAAGCAGTGGTGTGCTGATTCTAAAGCCATCAGATGTTGCGAGACACTTGGGCCAATAAACATTCTATTCGAAGTGAGATGAACACATCAAGAGAAAGGTTTGCTTTGTTTTAACCAAAATGCTACACCAGGCTCCTTGCAGCTTCCTCTGGTTTTAATCAAAGTCTGACAGGTCTTGGTCTGCCATGAACACAGTCAAGGGTGACCTCTGGGTAACTGCGAACACATGGGAGTAACCTGTAACCTCTGGGTGACTATAAACACATGGCAGGGACTTATGACCTCTGTGTGGAGTTTTAAGATTCCAATTACATAGGTAAAGATGTTTCCCAAAGACCAAAATACTCCTTACAATATTAAGAGTGATTTTATTATCCATTGCCAACTAACAGGACTGCCTATTTTTAAATTTTAGGTTTTCTCAGGTAAATTGGAGGTTAGTTTAGATCAAGGAGGGGAAAATGAGAGACTAGGAAATGTCATGGTCTATAAAGGAGAAGAGAATAATTACCTTTAAAATTATTTTAAGTGCTAATTTTAGCAGATTTGTTCCAACAACCCTTTAGTCAGACCTACATTATCACAACAATAGAATGCAAAATGAATACTCTTCTTAGTCACATTATTTTTCTCCACAAATCACGGTCAACTCAAAATTTTTATATTTTCCTTGTGTCAGAACACCTTTGACCTTATGTCTGGGGATATTTTATTTTTAACTAAAATTTCAGATATATTGAGTGACTAATTGTGTTGGATAGTATCTTACAGTGCTAAATACAGATCTTGTAAGTTGTTACATCCTTTGGGTTAAGCCTACAAATACTCGCTAATGCTCTCTGTGGGATTCAATAGGTTGGCATCTATAAGGTACTTTGAGCCCTATCTGCCTGTGTACACAGTAGGAGATAGGCATGCAGGGTGTTTCTTAATACATTCATTAATTCTGAATTCTTAGAACAAAACTTCTAAGCAAGAACTTTACAAACAAAACAATCACCACAATGACAGTTTTATAGTTATATTTCAAAAACATTATAACATTCTTCAAAAAATATTTTTCAAGCAAAACCCTTATATGACATCCTGGACACTTAATAACCATTGCCATAAGGATATTATTTCCTTCATGAATTTTTATTTGTGATTAAAGGATTTTAAAGGACGAGCTGTGTTTTCCTTGGGCCTTTCCAAACCACGTACGAGGCACCAAAGGAAGCAAAGTAGAAACAGATGACATTGGCTTGTCACTAAGGAGTTTCCACTAACTTGAGAGACAGCCAATCACCAAACAAACACACTAGGAACAGATCAAATTTGATGTTTCGTCCAATGTGAGATAAATGTAAGCTAGAATAATCAGCAGGGGTTCCATAGAGAATACAATAAAGGTAATAAAAGGCAAATCAAGAATTTCAGGATGACAATTCAAAAGAAGAATTCAATTAATTTAATGTACTGTAGCAACATATTATTTTGTTGTTTGTTGATTTGTTTTGTTTTGTTTGCTGTTTTTGTTTTTGGTTTGGTTTGGTTTGGGGTGGGTGCAGTTTTGGGGGAGAGGATTTTTTGTTTTTATTTTATTTCGTTTTATTTTTTGTTTTGTTTTTGGTCAGAATCTCAGGTAGCTCAGGTTGGTCTTAAACTTAATTTATAGCTGAGACTGACCATGAACTCCGGATCCTCCTGCCTCTACCTTCCAAAGTAATATACTCTTAGAGATGATTTTCATCTCTTCCTTCATACCCAGAAAACACTTTTAGCATAAATGGTCAGTGTTGAAAAGCAAAGCCCTCTGCCCATAGTCACACATTTAGAATTATTTCATGTTTTTTTCGTTACCAGAGTAGTTGTTTGTATTCCCTTGATATAAGAAAGAGTTGGCCTTAGCTGCTTTGGGCTTTCAGTGGGGAAAAGAACCACCACAGAAGTCCTAGAACTTACTGATTTTTATAAAGACTTTAGATGTTTGTTTCTTTGTTTGACTGACTAACTTGTTTTGTTTTTTAATATTTGGGAGGGTGGGTACTTTTCTCATTTGGAGATAAATATGACCTCTACAGTTTAAGGTGGGTCTTTCTTCTTGCCCTAATTTCATTGGTATGACCAAAATCATCAACACCATACAAATCTACCAACCTTGGCAAAAATGGATGAAGAGCTGAGATGAACTCAGAATAGGGAAAGAAGGATCACACACTGTAAACTCTGGGAACTACTAGTGGTAAAATTATAGGGAAGAGAGAAATGCAATTAAATTATAATCTCAGGAATAGAAAGGTTGAATAGATCATTGGAAACATATGACACTAAACTGCATCAGAAACACTCTCCATTCATTGGACAACAGAGCCTTCTGTTGCTCTCTTAGTTACACTTAGGAAAGGAAGTGAAATACTAGGAAATAAGGGACATGGAGATCGTCACACGGTTTTATTCCTCCTATGATCAATTCTATTCAAGCCTTTCTAAAAAGAATCATTTCTTATTTAAACAAACCCTTAGGGTGTGCCACAATGGAAGGAATTCTCAGAAGTGTCTTACTAATACACAGGTCTTGGGCAACACTGAACCCAAACCGTTCAGGACTACGAGAGGGATGGGGTAATTCCAGGTAATGAGGACCACTGTGGTCAGCACCAAGGTCCCGGAGCTCTTTTAAAACAACCTTTTAAAATGGGATTTATCCACTCTCTGACCCCCATCTAGTTCACCCTCACATTTTCTGAATTAGCAGAGAAAGCATTTATTCAGACACAGGCTGTGGAGTGGGGATAGATGTTGCAGCTGTGTAAGAGAAG
Organism: Ellobius talpinus; assembly: GCA_001685095.1. Classification (NCBI taxonomy): domain Eukaryota; kingdom Metazoa; phylum Chordata; class Mammalia; order Rodentia; family Cricetidae; genus Ellobius; species Ellobius talpinus. The sequence continues at coordinate 9,240 of LOJH01067811.1, forward strand.
CAAGTTTCTGACCATATTTCATTTTTTTTTTGCTCACAGCCTCAAGCACCAACCAAAAGGCACTGAAGACATGAGAGATGAGAGAAGAAGAAAGGAAATCTTGACCTGTTTTGCTTGAGAGATGCATTTCAGGAATGTCTATACCCAAACACAAAGATAGCTCGGGACAGTAGCTACGTGGCTATGCTGTTCGTTCCAGCAACTTACAGACAAAATTACCGCATTGGCAAAAATCACATATTAAATTAATTTGACATTGTAAAACCAGTTTTTATTGTAAGAAATGTGAGTTTTGAGCAACAATGACCTATGTGGTTTAAGTAAGTGACTCATTCTTCATGCCCTGATTCCATCAGCATGGCCAGTTCGTGGCACCTTCCACGTCTACTAGCCTTGCCAAAGAAAGTGCAAAGAGTTGAGGGGCTCGGTGGCAGGGAGATGGGACCACAGGAACTGTGAAACATCTTTGCAGTGTAAAGTGGGCCCTGGCACTCTATGGGGGGACAGTAACTCAGTCTCTGACTGTCTGTGGTGTGATAAAGGCAGTCACAGCTGCCATACAGACTAACAAGGGCCAAGGTGAAATAGGGACTGGGCACAGGTGACCCTGGCTATAATAAAACATATGGAAAGAGGTTTCTCCTCTAACCCATGCTGTTTCCAAGCACACAGGAAACTACTTTTACTGAATTCCAGAATACAACCAGTACGATAAAAACAGGACATCAAATTTCTTTAGATAAATTGTGTAGAATTTTGTGAAGAATGAAAAAGATGCACATGCTGGATAAAAAGGGAGATAAATATGTAAGCACAGTGAAACATACCTTTCATCCCCCATTCTGTAGGCAAAGGCAGGGGACTTCTGTGAGTTTGAGGCCAGCATGGTCTACACAGAAAGTTCCAGGACAGCTAGGGCTACAAAGGGAAACCTTTCCATA